>CM074691.1:16998164-17053164 GCA_037355405.1 Vitis amurensis
GGAGGGAAGGCGATCAATAAGTCACAACATGCCTAAGACATGCTAGATGGATTGGGTAAAAACCAAAAGGATTGACCATACATGGTCACCCTGAAGGTAAGACCAACAACAACTGAATGGATGTTCAAATAGAACATCCAAACATAATGAGGGTAAGCTACCCCTCGAAGAGAAAACAAAGACTCTCACCTTCTCTCACGAATGATAGTGAGTAGAGGAGTGTCTTGGAAGGCATGAAGGTCAACATGACACTCGACCTCAACACGTTGTTCTAAAAAAGAAGCATAGTAATGGGAGCGAGACTCCTCAGTGTGAAAACACTCCACATAAAGATCATCTAGGTTGAAAGGACCATGGAGTCGAATGCCTTGAATGGGACACCTCCCTCTCAAGCTTACTCAAAATGAAAAAGTGAATAAAGTAACACATCGAAAGGCTTTAAATAGATGTCAAGAACGCTAGATGCAAATTAGTGCTCAAGCGGTGCGAGCGTTGGAAGTGGCACTGGAAACGACTTTGGGACTAGGATAATTAGTAGCAAAGTGTGGCAATTAAGAAGTTGGAATCAAGTTGCAATTACGGATTATATCCAAAAATATGCAACTAATGAAATATTATTAGGCTGTATAGGAAAAAAAAAAGATATATATATATATATATATATATATATATATATATATATGATTTAATACATCAAAATAAAAAACTCAAACTGAATCAATTAACCCTTTCTTTGGTTGTTCGAGAAAAGAAAAATAAGAGAAAAAAAATAGAGATGAAAAAAAAAAGTGAAAAAAAAAAGAAGAAATATTGTGAAAATTTATTTTGATGTACTTTTTAAACTCATTTCATTTTCTTTTTTTCTCTTATATATAAGGATAAAATCATTTTAAAATACATAAATGTCTAAGCATATGTTTAGTTTAAATAAGTTTTCTATTTTAAAAAACAAAAAGTATAATAACTTTTATACAAAATATAGAAACTTTCATGCTTATCTTCACAAATTTTAAAATTTTATCATTTTATAACCTCAATTTTTTAAAAGTAATCATTTATTTTGTACCTATCAGGGGTTAGAATGACACCATCCCTAGAATGACACCATCCCCAAACTTTAAATTTACGATTGACTAATTGATTTTGAAAATCACTATCCTTTTAACATAAGCCTTTTAAGAGGTTTTTATATTTCATATACTTGTTACAAGTATTTTATATTTTTAAAAACAAAAAATAAGTAATTCTAATTATATTTAGTTTTTTTTTTCTTGATAAACCAAATACGAGAAAATTAACATATTTTTTCTATTATTAATACTTTCCCAAACCAAACATAGTATTACTCAAAGTAATCTTGCAGCATTATCCATACAATTATCTCCCCATACAACACTGATTTTATTAAGAATACAACTCAAATGAGTTAGATTGGGTTTGTCACCACCCTGATACCATCCTAAATTAGTATACACCCAATCCCAGAATCCAATCCAACCACTAACTCATATTGCTTAGCCTAAACCCTAACTTATTTTTACTAGATCCAATCCAACCACTAGCTCAAATTGCTTAACCGAAACCCTAACTTATTTTTTCTAGTTCCAATTAGGCTTGAATATTAAATTGGGTTCACATTGTCCAAATCTTAAATCCAAATAAAGTTTAAAAAAAAAACCCTTATCCAAATTCATTCAAACACCATATTGGATTTGGATTTGGATAGGCTAGGCTCTCCGGAAGCTGCCATGTTGAACCCTGGTTGGCACTACTAATATATTTTTCTTTGCTTGTAAAAGGGCAAAAAGTAATAGAGCCCCATGAAAAACAAGAAGAGTTAAGAGTTGCATCGCATAAAAGTACGATAACTAAAGCTTCCTAGGACTTGAAGCGATGGTGATATAGCCCAATGAAGCCTCTTTATCTTCTTAGGCTTCACCGCAGCATTCCAAGAAATGCTTTGGTGTGATTGATCCGATCAAGCTTCAACTTTTATTCCCACTCTACTGCTCTGTTATAGAACAAACATTTTCCGCTTTCCCAATGTTTATAATTTTACATACAAAGCCTAATTGATTGATCGAATTTACTATCATCTTCAAAATGTATTAACCTCTATGAATTCCAATATCATATTTCTAACAAGTATGAATATGTATCATAAACTCTACGATTATGTTTACACACCGGGTCATCCCAGAAAGATATTAAAAAAATTTCCTGTCTTTACATGACTCAAGAGAACCTAAGTTGCTCAGGCTTTAACCTTTCACATTTAGCCCTGGTATTTGGATTTAAAATATTTGAAGGTAGCAAAAATCAATGACAAACCAATGTAATAACAGATCTTCAGCCGCAGGCAATGTGCACCAAAATAACCAACTACAAAAAGCTCTAAACTAGAAGAAGCTTACTTTCAATAGTAGCTATCCAGTCACAGATAATGTAATTTACTTCTTCTGGCAGCTCATCATGGGGGCAGTGTCCTGCAAGATCAAGAACAGAAAAATAAATTAAACTTGCATATTAATTTGCATGAAACACCAACCAAAGGGACAGTTTCTGAGGATAAAGCATTATAGTAACCTGCACTCAATTCCTTGATCACGATTCCAGCAAAATGCTCTCTAAGCATAGCCAATTTTGACTCTGAGTCGGATATAGGATCTTTCATTCCCTGAATGTAAATAAGATCAATACCAATATAGCATTATTGACTAAAAGCAAAAGCAATAATTATGGAGAGCAAGGAACTTGATTTTTGCATGATGGGCTTCACCTGTATGAATAGAACCTTTTCATTGAATCCTTTTAAGAGATAATTAAGAGGAATTGAGAGATTGAAACTGAAAATACTTTCCAGAACCACAAGCACACCAGGGTCATATGACTTCGATGTTTGTTAAGGTGATGAATTTATTAAACTACAAATGTTTTCCAGGAGATTGAAAGAGAGTTGATATAGCAAAACAGATAAATATATATATATATATATATTGCATAATGACAAGGATACTGATCGTAGCATTTCATTAAGAAGCCAATCATCAGCTCTTGCCATTTTCTGCAAAGCAAACTCTAATGAGATCAGTATTACACAATGTCAAGAAGAAAGGAACATGGCAGATAGGAAGCATGCTTACAGCAGGGTAGCAGTTTTTTACTATGCTTGGGAGTCTCAATCTCAAGAAGGGCAAAAGGAGTCTTGCACCCAACCATGCAGCTCCTGAAGTTCTCCTTTCCTGAAATGTGTTTTCAGTTACTAGCATCTAGATTGATGCAAAAAGTGCAAGAAAATTCAACAGAGGCTAAAGAGGACTTTCAATGAATGAAATTTCCAGCCCCAATGTGCTCTTTAACATTTCAATTTTTTTTTTTTGAAAAGTAAGAGAAGTATTGTATTATGGGGATGCGCTAAAATAGCGACTTAAAATGTACAGTAAAGAGAAGTAAATACTCACCCCCTTATAAGAGAAATAAAAAACTGTTCACAAAGATGTACAAAAAACAGCCCCTCCCTTAATGGGAACCCACCCAATCTAAAATTCCAAAAAGGTCGACGGACCATCTTTTTTAAACAGTTTAGTCTTCAACCAAAGTGAGTTAAGAAAAGAAGTTTTGAGCTCTTTAACATTTCATCTGAATATTAAACTTAAGACAGGCAGCTAAGCACTTCTTGAGTGAGTAGGATTTTAAGTGGTTCAGAGAACTCACTACCCTTGTGTCTAGAGTAGAAGAATGTCAGTATCAGGTAATAGAATCTTTGTTTTTATGCACATCCCATCATCTCATACTGTGCATTCGATAAGAACAAAAACCATCTCATGTTAATATACACTTCAACCAGCATCACTTAAACTCCCTTTGTCCTTATTTTGTTTTCCATAACATAAAACAGACTGAAATATTTTCAGGTTGGTCCTTTCACCTGGCCACCACCCACAGGGGACAAGGCCTTTTAATTGCGAAATATAAACATGAGAAGGAAGGTATTTCACTTTATAGTCATTTACCTTATCATTAGACTTAATGTTAAGCTCATTACAATTTACAACCTTTCAGGTCGTCAGAAATGCCATGGAAGACAAAAGGCAAGTGATCAGCTTGAAAAGTGGAAGATGTAACTTTTGGTTTTAATTACTTCAGAACATATTGTGTCTCTCATGTCTAATATTGTGTTTTAAGAATATACAATATGAACAACTTTTGGATGATATTCTTATGTTTAGATGGGAAAAATAAGAAACCACAAATGCATCAGCAGAAAGAAAAAAGTAAAAGTAAAAGAAAAAGGAAATGTGAATACTAAGCCTGTTGAGGAACCGAGAAGTGCATGGTTTACTCACAAGAGCAGGATGAACCATATTTGCAGTTTATAGAGACAAAACAGCATGGAATGTGCATGGTTGTGTTAGTTTGTGCCAATATGTAGCACTTCACAAAATAAATTGTCTTACTTTAGAAGATGGCACAGAAGAATATTCAGGAATAACATTGCCAGCACTGTTGATAAGGATGACAGACTTGGCCAAAGCAGGCCAAAGACCCGCAACAATAGAAATAAAGTAGCCTGGGGAGAAGGAATAAAACCAGTTAGGTGACTAACGGAGACTAATAACTTAAGCAGATAAAATAATTAGTCATGACCACTCAATTTGAGAGGTTATAATTGTAAACAATTGTAAGTTTATTTATTTATTTATTTTTTTTTTTGATAGGTAATTAATAGTAAACAATTGTAAGTTGGTTATATTACATACCACCAATCGAGTTCCCAACAAGATGTACTGGTTCACCCACAACCTGAATGATGAAATCTCTCAGCAGTTCAGCCCACATGAGTTCAGAGTAAAAAACATTTGGCTTTTCTGATTTGCCAAACCCTAAAAGAGTAATGGCCCAAACTCGCTTTCCACTGTCAGCTACAGGATGTATATTGTCTCGGTAGTGCTCAAAGAAAGCACCAAAACCATGCACAAGAAGAACAGCAGGACCTTCATGACCAACAACTGTATACTGAAAAATGAATAGTTTATTAATGGAAGGTAAGACTACAGAAATACACACAACTTAAGCTTGATAAAGTATATCTCCATGATTAAAAAACATCGGGTCTCCTTGAACAACGAGATTTATCATAATGCATTTCAACAGGTATAATTTTCAACCAAGTGAATATAAATATGCAAGCATCCCTACAAAATTTTCATCTTCCAGGAAGTTGCCCCGCACTGAATGAAGGATATGCAGGTTCTGTTACTCAAAACTATTTCAAAAAGAGCCTCAAGAACTTCTTTAATATTCATTTTATAAAGATAATATTTCTCTCTGTTCATTTTATTTGTTTAGTAGAAAATTTTTTGTTACTATTGACGGAAAATCTTCTGAATGTATAAATATTTTTCAGTCAAAGCAACCAGATTGCTCAAAATGCAAAGGCAAAAAAGCATTAGTTGTTATTCAGCTGTTCTAGAAATCCATATGGTGAAGTATACACTTAGGAAACAGCCAGCCAGTACAGCAAAATAACACCAAGTAGGTTTCAGTTTTTGGCAATTTAAGCAACGATTTCTGAAATTGCCAAAAAAAAAATGAAAAAGCATTTAATGAAGATTGCTGAACTGCCATGCTCTATAATCCTAATTAGAGGTGAAAAAGGATCTGATCTGAAGATCCAAAACACTACATGGGCCCATCCCAAAAATCAGCCCATAGATGGCCCACACCTTGCTAGGGCAAGGCCCGGGCCTGGGCCCCTGTTTTGTGGGAAGTGGGCTGGCCCAAGCCTAAGCCATCCAAGCTTGCGCTTAGTCTGGGCCAGCTGGCTTTCCACCATAGTCCTACCCAAGAATGCTACAAAGAATAATAGTTCATGCTTATTATTGGCAGGCCAGATTTCCCACCAAGACAGTAGCATGATTTATTGATATTTGGCATCCAACAAATGCAAAAATTTATGCCAAAAGAAAAAGGAAGAATAAAAATGTCCTCTATCCATAGTTTTATATTGGAGTTGACTAAAACATGTTTGGTTTAGAAACATGTGTATGGTATTAGAACAGAGAATAGGAGAACCTTCATACCATACATATCCTGACAACTATGATTAGGACCAAGGAAATTGTATTAGCACAGAGCACAGAACCTCTATGCCATACTTAATATCCTTGGATATCCTAGTTTTTTCTCTTTTTAAGTTGCACAGGCACACATTAATTAAAGACAATACATACAGATAACCATGTTAGATTATACAATCATTTGTTGGTAAATATTTCATATTTTGGAACAATTTCCAAAATGAATTATTAGTCAATGCATTTGAAAGCCAAAATGTCCCTTTTTAACATGAAATTAGGTGCATAGAAATATGTATTACCTACAACACATAATTCTCCCAGCTGATATGATCATGAATTTCAATTTTAAGCTAGCAAATAGGGATATTGATGGTTATGCCAGTTTTTACAAACTCATAATTTTGGATTTACGTAGGTTTATTACTCATTATCCACTATTTTGAAAGTAGGCTTTTAATATATTTCCTCCATTTTTCGATCAAAAATAAATATGCACTATTGACAATTGGTAATGAATTATGTACAAATTCATATATGAATAACATAATTGTTATTGAATCTTCATCAATAATAATCTAGAAAAAAGGACAAAAAGTCTCAGAAATGGACAAAAAAAGGGGAAAAAAAATCTTAGAAATTTTGCTTAATAACAAAAAATGTAGTAAATTGAAAATAAACCATGCAAATGTTGATAATCTCCATATTAAGCAAACAAATGCCAAAAGATTAAAAAAATGAAATGAAAGGGCCCGTTCAGCCATATTTTTTTATGCTTGTTTTTAAGTTTAAAAAAAAATAAAAAATAAACAAAAGCTTTTTAGTATTTTATAAAAATAAAGGTGTTTGGTACATAGTTGTTAAATACATTTTTCAAAAAATAAAATTAAAAACAAAAAACCTGTTAAATAAGTTGTTTTTAAAAATAAATTTTTTATTTTTATTTTATAAAAACCTTGTAAATTCAATTTATATAATATTATAAAATTTAATTCAAGCTTTATTAAAAATAAAAATAATTTTGCAATTAAAAAAAATATAAAAAAAAAGCAGTTTTTAGTAAAATATGAATAGTAATATTATAATAAAACCATAAATTATAATTTTTTATAAAAAATATACTATTTTAGCATATGTTATAAAAATATGGATATTAACATCTTCATAAAAGCATAATTGATTCTTTTATTAAGAATGAATAATAATAATTGTTCACATTATTTTTGCTTAAAATGAATATAAAAACAAATAAAGTTTTAATTTTTTTAATATTTTGATATGCTTGATTTAATCCACAATTAATTGGATTAATTTTTTGACTTCAAAATTATTTTTAAAAATTATTAAACTCATTAATAAATAATACAAAGTGTCACATGATTCAAAGTTCATTTCTCTAATGAGAAAATTAATAAAAACATAATTATGTGCAAAAAAGAATAATAGTCATTATAGGCCAATTTCATCCATAAATTTCAAATATTAATTAGGTTACCATTTGAGTTTCAAATTATTTTTAAAATTATCAAACTCATTATTGAATCCAATGCATTAAGTCTTACTTGATTTGGAGTTTATTTGTCAAGTGAAAAAAAATCGGAAAAATATGGTTCTATATAGAAAACAAATAATTGAGTCACTCTAAACCAATTTTTGTTCATAAATTTCTGGCATTAATGGGATCACTATTTGAGTTTTTTTAGTTTTTTTTTTTTTTTCAAGCAAAGGAGAAAAATTGTATTGAAAAAGCCGCCAAAATAACGGCTTAAAGATTACAAAGAAGAAACACCCCCTACTCCCTAGCGGGTTGCCAAGAACGGAGGTGCAACCCAACCCCACTTTCAACGGGTTCCCACCCAATCAATAAAATCTACTAAAGTCGAAGGACCATATTTTATGAACAATTTCGTCTTCGATCAAAGGAAATATACAAACAAACTCTTTTAAGTCTTTGGATTGACAACACTTCTTCCTTAAAGGAAATTTTGTTCTTTGTCTTCCAAACTTCCTTTCTCTTTTTTCCCACAAAAGACCCCTCGCAGCCCAAAAGTGTTGCCTTAACTGTGGCTGGCAGCACCCACTAAAGCTCAAAAAGAGAGAAAAGCAATGCCCAAAGAGTCCTTGCCTTGGCACAATGAAGAAGAATGTGATCTATTGATTCTTCGTGCCTTTGGCAAACGTAGCATCTTTTCATTAGAGGCCATCCTCTCTTCTGAAGTTGGTCCAAAGTAAGAGCTTTTCCCCACGATGATTCCCACCCAAAAAAAACCCACTCTAGGCTGCATGCAAACTTTCCAAATGACCGTCAAAGGGAAAGAGACTGGAGGGCTTGAAATTAATGCTTTGTAGAGAGACTTAACAAAAAACTTCCTACATTTAGCCTCTCTCCAAAGCACCCTATCTTCCACTTTCTGCTGAACTCTCTTCCCATTAAGGCCCAAAAAAAACTTGTGCACCTCATCTAACTCACAATCATTAAACGGTCTAGAGAAGTGCGGAATCCAACTTCCCCCCTCCCTCAATGGAACACCACACATCTTTGACCGAAGCATCCTAGAAGACAGCTAAAGCAAATAAAGTGGGAAAAGAAACACAAAGAGGTGAATCCCCACACCATCTATCTTTCTAGAATTTCACCCTTTGTCCATTCCCCACCACAAAAGACAGCCTACTGCTTACAACAATCCACTCTCTCCTAATTGCTTTCCACAACCCCACACTAAATCCACCCCTCACTTCCTTGGAACACCAACCCCTTTGCTCCTCCCCAAACTTTCCCTTAATCACTTGATTCCAAAAAGCCCTTCTCTCATTAACAAATCTCCAACTCCATTTACACAAAAGCGCCTTATTGAGGGTAGAAAGGCACTTTACCCCCAACCCCCCATTGCTTTTATCTAAGCAAACCAAGCCCCACCAAACAAGATAAGGTTTCTGCTCAAGGGCCCCACCTCCCCACAAAAAATCCCTCTGAATCTGCTCTATCCTCAATTTGACCTTTCTGGGCAAAGAAAACACAAACATAAAATAAATGGGCATACTTGCCAAAGTGCTCCAAATCAAGGTGATCCTCCCTCCTTTGGAGATGTGTTGGCTCTTCCACCTAGCCAATTTCTTCCGCTCCATCCCAAACAGTCACAGATCTATGAGGCGCACCTAATGGTATGCCAAGTAAGTGGATGGAAGACTTCCAACCTTACAGCCAAGTTCTACAGCTAAAGCCTTCGCATTTTCCACACCACCCACCAAGATTAGCTCACTTTTGTCCAAATTAATTCTCAACCCCGAAATGGCCTCAAACCACATTAGAACCCAACTTAAAAACATCATCTGATCCGAAGCTCGACAAAAAACTAAAGTATCATTAGCAAATAGTAAATGAGACACCTGAATCCCCTCACCACCTCTACCCCTCGCCTTGCAGGCTAACAAAAAAACCCCATTTACGTAGAGTAGAGCTTTCCCTCAAAATGTCACGTGAAAAGGAACTCGTTTGGCCATTGAACCAGCCGTCTAAAGGTGAACAACGCTTTCTCCTCTCTCACAGTCGCTGACACTCCTACCCTTCTGTAACTTTTCTCCTTCTTCACTTTTTATTTCTTTTATTCCTTTAAAAGGCCACCACACAATGCACTCACTTATACCCATATATATATATATATATATATATATAGTTTTTCTTTTCTCAATTCATTTCACTTTCTTTTCTTAATTCATTTTTTCATTCCATTTCATTTTTTTTTTAAACACAAAATAAATTATCAAACATCATCCCAAAAATTATAATTTTCTTAAATTAAATTACTTAATAATAAATTTGAGAAAATTAAAATTTTTGGGATGACATTTAATAATTTATTTTGTGTGTTGTTTAAAAAAATGAAATGGAATGAAAAACTGAATTAAGAAAAGAAAATGAAATGAATTGAGAAAAAAAAAACTAAATACATATAATAATATATATGTATAAATGGGTATAAGTGAGTGCACTGTGGTGGCCTTTTAAAGGGATAAAAGAAATAAAAAGAGAAGAAGGAGAAAAGTCACAAAAGGGTGTGAGTGTCAGTGACTATGAGAGAGGAGAAAGTGTCGTCCACCTTTGGCCGGCCGGTTCAATGGCCAAATGAGCTCCTTTTCGGGTGAAATTTTGAGGGAAAGCTTTACTCGACTTGAGGAACATTCCTACAAGGGCGGATTTCGTTTTCAACAGTTGCATTGTTAGATCTGTGGTAGGGAGACTTAACCCTAAAATTGTTATTTGATGCTTTTTTCTTTAAAAAAATTTATAAATTTCGTTGTTGGAAGGTAAATAGGTAATATTTATGATGTGAGAAAGTTTATTCGGTGATTTAGGAATTTTCCTTGGGATTTTTGTGTGATAGTAGAAGTGTTTAATTGTGGAAATTAATTGTGTTTGATTGTTGGAATTATTGGAATTGTTGAGAAATAATAGAATGTTGGTGGAAATTATGTTTAATTGACATTTGAGTTATTGAGAATTTATTTGATTGTTTTTGGTAATTTAATTGTGAAGGAATAATTATATTTCATTATTAGAATTATTAGGGTTGAGGAAAATTATGGAATTTTGGTTATTAATTATGTTTAATTGATATTTGAATTATTGAAAATTTATTTGGTTGTTTTTGGTAATTTTATTGTGGAGAAAATAATCATATTTGATTATTGGATTATTGGGATTGTTGAAAAATTATGGAATTTTGGTATAAATTGTAATTTTAATGATATTTGGAATAGTGGGAATCTTATTTGATATTTGTGATATTTGTGAATGAGGATAATTAAGTTCACTGCATTTCATTTGCATCATGGTTGTGTGAAGAAAAATAAAAAATGTGAAAGGTGCACGAAATGGAAAAAGAAAGAAAAATAAAATAGTAACAAAAAGTAAAGGCCCATGTGAGGTGAATTAAGAAGGGAGTGAGATCCTTAGGGTGAAAGACCCAAAAATCTACCTCAGGAAGACCTCGAATGGGGAGTATATTTGGGTACGGACGCGTATCCTTCAGTGAAAGCCCTAGAACGATAGTGCATTGTATGACTGTGTGCCACATATTCACATGCATTTTATTTAATTGTGGAAAATTATTGAATTGTATAATTATAGAAATTAAAATATGCGGTTGATCAATTATGGTGGAATGTTTATTTTGTGTGCACTTGAACCTTGGTAATCCCAATTAACCCATTGGGTGTAAGGCACCCTATTGAGCAATGTGGAATGCTCACCTCTTCCTTTTTAAATCTTTTTAGATGCAAATGTAGCTCATGATGATCAACAAATGGGACAAGGAGAGCATGAGGATGCCCCAGGAGATCTTGGAGCAACTTAAAGGATTTTATTATCTTTGGTTGTGTTGGGTTATTGGGATATGTTCTAATAGACTTTTAAATTATGTAATCGTTTATCGACTATACTTGGAATTAAACTTGCTCTATTGTAGACACTCTTTTTAGACTTTTGTTAGAAGTCTTATTGACATTAAATTGCTTGTTGTTCTTAAGTGGTTGTTGTAACTTTTTAAATTGGAATGTTAGTTGGAGGGAACTCTAGTGTGATTTATGTTCAGGAAAATATATATATATATATATATATTCAGAGCATTTTGATTGACTGTCATCGTGAATTAGGAGGAACCCTTAGGGTCAAACCTTTGACCTGGGGTCATGGGCCAAATTCTGGGTCACCCTAAATCTAGGTCGTGACAGCGTGGTATCAGAGCTAAGGTTGCAATAATACCTTTGACTTGTGGTTATGGGTCAAATTCTAGGTCGCCTTAAATTTGGGTCCTGACAGGTCAGCAGATAAATAAGGAGTACAAATCAACCCATTATCTAGTTTCTCCTTGATAAAATGTTTATCAATTTCTATATGTTTCGTTCGATCGTATTGCACTCGATTATGTGCAATACTGATTGTAGATTTATTGTTGTAGCAGATGTTACTTTCAACGAGAGTGGGTCCTATTTTCCCACTCCTTATCTTGAGGGGGAAAATTCCATCAAGGAAGACAAGGATCTTTTTTTTAAGATTCCTAGAATATATTGATAAAAAGAATACAAAAGGAGGATGAGAAATCCTCCTCCAAAAGAAACTAGACAACAAGCAAAAAATAACAACACACTAGACCGTCCCATTGGAACTATTTGAACAACATACCGATAGCCAATCAAGTTGTAGTACGTTAAGGGGTGCCCTTAAAACCAACAAAACGCCCAAAGGGAGAAGGAAATGAATGGAATCCCAAAGATTCCCTTTCCTAGCCTTGTCCTCAAATATCTAAGTTTCTTCACGCCACACAACCCAAATTAACGCTATACTGCTTTTGCCAGGATTACCCTCTCTGACTTGCCAAACTTTGTAATTGATGAACATCATGTCAAATGCTTTTGAGGAACCCAATCCATCTTGGCTAGCTGAAAAAGTCTACAACCCCAAGTGAAAATGAAGGAAGAGATGATCGTGATTCTCCTTGTTCCATACACAACTTGCATATGTCGGGCTAATAGCTTTGTGGGGTCTCTCAATTGTAGCAAGTCATTGGTATTCACCTTCTTATGTGCCACAAGCCGATAAAGGCCTTAACTTTGAAAGGGACTTGAGATTTCAAACAAACTTAGTGGGGAAAAATGGAGATGAATCAGATTTGGGACAAAGAAAGAAAGAATTGACGAACAAACCAAGAACATAAGACCATGATCTCGCAAGCGGAAGTGGATAAGTTCATACCATCTAGAGAGTGCATGAGGCGCTCTAGATCTTCTATCTCATCGGTTAGATTACTAATAAATCAAAGTTCCATGAGAAAGGGCGAGACGACCAAGGATTGAAGATATTGGAATATTTTTATCCATTACTACTAAATAGTCTTGGATATTGGTCTTTTAAAGTTTGGTCCCCCACCACAAATCTTCCCAAAAGCGAATTCTTTCCCCATCTCCTACGATAAACCGAGTATACTTGGAAAAATCCCGAAAGCCTTGTGCTATGGCCTTCAAGGACAGCATGTGACCATCGACTATAGTATTGGCATCCCAACCATTTGAGTGTGTCCCGTATAAGCTAAGAATGACTTGATGCCAAAGAGATGTACTCTTAGGGAACCTCCACAACCATTTCCCTAGAAGAGCCCGATTCCTTAAAGGAATCTTCCCAATCCCCAAACCTCCTAAAATCCCCGGCTTGCATCTGCTCCCACCTAACAAGATGATCTCTTTACCTTCCCCAACCAACCATAGAAAGTCCTTTGTAACCTCTCTATTTTGCACCAAAGGAATCTTAAACAAAGAAAGGAAGTAGCTTGGAATATGGGAAAGGCAAGAGGTAGGAGAGTTATCCTACCACCAAAAGATAAGTAAGTTTTGCCATCCGTCTAATCTCCTAGAGATTCTCTCAATCACTGGATCCCAAAATCCACAAGCTTGGGTTCCCTCCCAAAGGAAGACCCAGATAAAGAATAGGCCAACAACCTTGATAAAGCAACGCTAACCTAGAAAGATGATTGATCAAGGTTGATGCAAAAAGATTACTCTTGTCAAGATTGACCTTAAGCCCAGAGATTTGACCAAACACTAACAATAAACTCTTAAGAGTTTGCAATTCTTCCTCTCTAGGCTAGCAAATAGGATAGTATCATCTCAATTGCGGATGGGACACCCTACATCTATTTCTACCACCCCAAGCCCTCTAGCAAATTTCTTTCCTCAGCTTCAACAAAGATTCTACCAACACATCCGCAACAATAGTGAATAGGAAGGGGATAACGGTCACCTTGTCTTAAACCTCTAGCCTTGACCCATCCTTTAGCATTACCGTTCACTAGAATAGCATAAGAAACCGATGATGTACTTCATCCATCTCCTCCATCTAAGACTAAAACCCTTCTTCTCAACACGTGATCTAAGAAATCCCATTTCACATGGTCATAAGCCTTTTCAAGTCTATCTTGAACACAACTCCCTCCTCCCCGATCGCTTTTCTCATCCACAACTCATTGGCTATAAGAACGCATCCATGCTCCCTTGTACAAAGGCTCTTGAGTGGAGTGGATGGTCTCTGTAGAACTCTCTTAGCGCCGACAATACTTTTGCTATAATCTTATATAGACAAGTGATCAGATAGGTCTAAAATCCAAATCTTCTTTGATGACTTTTTAGCAAAAGGACTATGAAGGAAGCATTAGTGTTTTGATTAATAATCCCACTGTTGTGAAACTCGCAAACACCCTCACTAAGTCTTCCTTGATCACATCCCACAGCTTGAAATCCCATGGTGAAACCCCGCCTTATCCCTATCTAACCAAAGATGGCATTAAAGATCTCGCCTCAAAAAGGAACAACCTAGATGCACTCTCTAAAATAGGGACCAATCAATACCTTCTATTCTCCATGACTCGCTAGGAGGACACAGTAGAGCTTTTAAATATAGTAATATCTCCTCGTGATGCCTGCAACACCAAACCTCTTTCATTCTCCAAGAGTTTGATGAAGTTCTTGTTACGCTCCATTAGCCACTTTATGAAACAACTTTGAGTTACAACTTCCTTAACCCATTTTATCTTAGCTTTTTGTTTCCAATGAATTTCTTCCCTTAAAATTAGCTCCTCTAACTCCCCTTTTCTTATAGCCTTTGAGCGCAAGATCGAAGAGAGAGCCCTTCTTGTTCAATGGCATCAATGTTAGCTATTTCATCCAAATGGTTTTTTTTTTCTTAAGCATTCCAAAGTATTCTTATTCCAATCTTTCAATTTTGCCTTAACAATTGTAACTTCCTCATGAACTTGTGACCTTCCCAACCATTTCCTTCAAATTCTTCCACCAATCGCTAAAGCTCTCTTTGAAATTATGATGTTGCAACCACATATTCTCAAACCTAAAAGGTGTCGGTCCCCACTTGAACGGATTAGTATCCAAGACAATCGCCTGGTTTGATGTCCATCTAGGAAGAACTTCTTGAAGGCTTTGAGGGAAGGAAAGCTCCCACTCATTTGAATAGAGAAACGGTCCAATCTCTTGCACACCGGTGACTCCGCAAGTTTGACCAAGTAAAAGAGGCATTCCTTAATGGGGGATCATGTAATTGCTTTCTTATAAAACCATCAAAACCTCATGCCGAAGTGACTCTAGATCCCCAGCTTTTGATCTTCCTAATCACATTGAAGTCTCCTCCAACGCACCATGAGGGATAAGTAAGACCAAAAAGGTCGACAACCCACCCAAAACCCTTCCTAATTGATGGATTGTTTGGACCATAGACCAACAACCACAATGGTCCGCTCCATCCAACAAGAACTTGACCGAGAAGGAAAAGGAACCAATTACCACCTCCTCACCTCTCATTTTTTTGAGTCCCAAATGATCAAAATCCTCCCAAGCCCCGCACCAAGAATAGCCCACTCCTTATTCCCGACCGACCACTACCTACGAACCTTCGCACACCTCTCTTTTTGTTCAAACATCACACATCCGGATTAAGCAAAGTCCTTAACCACCCTCCTCTTTGTCCTAGATCCCAACCCCTTATATTCCAACTTATGATCTTCATAAAAACACCTCACTACCCCTAAAACCAACATCACCACAAATCTCAATTGCCTATGGCATTCTTCTTTCGCCTTGAGTACACCTTAATATCCAAGGAACTCAAGACTTCACATTTAGTCATCTTGCTAGGGGAAAGACCTTCTATATGGAATCCACTCTCTGGAGAAATCGAGACCCCCTTGCTTGCCCGATAGGGCCCCGTGAGGCGAGTTGGAATTGTGGCTCTCGACACGATTCATTCCAACATCGGGACTCCTCCAACATGATTAGAATGCCAACATACCCAATAAGATGATCCCCATCGTTTTTAAGCAATTTTCTTAACACTCGTTTTCAAAGGAAACCGGGAATGAAAGCGAAATGAAGAATCGGTAAAGGACTCTGGGAGGAGCCACACCAGAAGGGATACCGTAAAGGCAAGAAGGGAGAGAAAGATGATCAACACAAAATTCCCACTTCAATCCGCAGTCCCCCAAAGATAAGCCCTTTTTCTCTGCTCGTGATAAGAAGGAAGAACCGCGATCAAGAACCACTATGAGAATAACCCACAAAGCCCTTAACACCTTCTCCGTCTTCTCAATAGCATTATCGCATTCTCTCCTTCTCTTCGACATAAAAGGAACCCTAGGAGTATTCCTTTGTCCTCGATTCTCCGTCGCTGTTCCTTCCTGGATCCCCTTGAAACAAAAGAGATCCCACTGCGACTTCTTCCACGAACGAGAACGCACTGCGGCGATCTCTCCCGTACGCTTTTCTGCTCCTTGTCGGTGAGCTCGACGGAAGTGGACATTCCACAAGATTTTTGAACTCACCGTGGGTTCCCTCCGTTGAAGTTCGAGTCGCAAACCTACCTTCGCCTTCCCCTTGCAGCGTGAGGAGCCGGCGGCCCTTCCACGACGCTTTGCTTACCCACTCTTGGCCCATCCGCTGACGGGCCTCTCCCGGGGCTTCCTCTTCCACCACATCATTTTCCACATAGGCGGCTTACTAAAATATTGGGCCCTTGACAAATGTTTGGAGGCCCAGATCTCATCCATGAGATTTGACTGCTTTGACCTTGCCCTCCGCTTTGGCCTAACACCACCTGCCTGACTTTTAAATTTTGAATTAAAAGACGTAGAGGCCACTGCTTCCTCTTCGCCCCTCGCCACGTGTCCTCCCGGAGCATTTCCCCTTTGACCCCTCCCCCCATCAACTGTCACCGCCCAAGGACGCCTTCCACGTGATCGATCTTCGCTTCCTCCTCCGCCATATCCCGAGTGAGCCTCACCCAAATGCCGAGTTAACTCACCCATTTTCTAGCCTGCATGCCATCTTCTTTCCCTACCACCAGAATCGAGCCGTGAAGTCCCAACCCCGTCTACCACCTCAATCAAAGCGAAGCACCGATCTTTCTTTCATAACTACTCTCACCCTAGCTTTGCTTAGATCAAAATTTTCGGTGTACGCCAATCTATCTCCACACCGCCCCATTGCTCCATGATTTTCTTCAAATGAACCTCTGACCATAAATGGAACGAAACCCCTTAACTCAATCCAACCTTCCTTGAATTTCCCCTATTTCGAGAGTTTCCTTTGCACCATTTTCTCAACAAGACTGTATTTCCTCCTTTAATCTTGATGAACCTTGACTCGTAGTGTTCGACCTCCTCTAAGGTTTCTACAAAAACAATGCTTTCCTCCGCGAATGGAACCACTGCACCACTCCTTTGTGCCCTAACCTTCTCGCCAAAGCCCGACCAACCTCGTCCTAGTTAGCAATCATCTTGACTTTCACACACCACGGCCCTCGCCCATCTCCCTCAGATCAAGTCCGCCTCCTGGTCTTTCTTCTCGACTACATTCGCAAGGACCGTGCAAGGGACCCCGAATTTGTGCAATTCCATCCTTCCTGCTCTGCCTACCTTTTCCAAAACCCGAGGAGGGGACCACCAGATTGAATACAACGCTTTCTTCAAAAGTTCCATCCCCGCCATTGTCCCCTCGTATTACCAGAAAGGTTGACTTCTTCGGATGCAAATTCGATAATCTTATATACCGCCGTGCTCGTGAAGCCAACCTCCACTAGATGAACACTGCTTTTCCTCTAAATTTTCTGTTGAAACCCATAAAAATCTTCATCTCAATGGCCTTTGTCAATTGTTCTATCAACCAGCTAACCTCTTCCTTCTCAATACCAAGGACGAAGGCAGAGCCTTTACCGTGCTCTTATTGAACACCATCTTCCTCCGATTCCTCCCTCGAAGCAACCTGAATGTCTTCCTCTCCACCGAGACCTTCAAGGTCCTTCCCATACTTTTTATGTTATGAGATCACCTATTGGGACAGGTTTAGTCAAGGAAGACAAGGATCAAGATTCCTATCTCATTGATCCCTTTCTCATTGACCCTCCTCCAGTCTTTGGTCCAATGACTAATCCATTATTCATACCCTATTGCTCTAATACCATGTAGAAGAGAGATGGAAGGAATACAAGGTAAAAAATTCTTTTCCTTAATCTTTTGTTTGTACAAAGACTCGCATATATGTACACAAAAAATCCTAGCACCTAAATTAAGAACTTTCCTAACTCAATTACAACAAATCCCTTTGATCATAGGATTGCCTAATTCTCTCTACAAAAACACAACTTCCCTAATTCCATTCTTCCACAATAACTTTGGAGAATAAGTAACTATCATGTGCCTCAAACCACATTTTTGTAATGCTCTTTCCAAAGGATAGGCATTACAAATTTAATGTTAGTTTGAAGGTGGCAACACTATTCATGCTGGGATACCAAGAATCCAGGAAGAAATGAGTTATCAAATTTGTGAGTCAGTTTTCAGCTACACACCTGAATTAGATAGCCATTCCATCTCCATATTCGAATAGAAAATGGTCCTTCATCACTGATTTGACTTTTAAGAGCCATAAGCCAGTACCACTGCAAAATAACCAATTGAATTGTTAGCAGAATGATACCATGAAAATGTTGTAAGAATCATATTTTTTGAAAAGGGGGAAAAATAGAGAGACCTTTTGCAGTAGGTCACTCAGAATCACACCCAATCAATCAAAATCACATTTATGCTCTGATGGCATAAGGCTGTCAATTGTAAAAATCAATTATACCTCCATTGTGCATACAGCATCAGCTGCTGCCGCAATAGTGGCCGCTGAATATCCAAAAGGAGATAGAAATCCAGCATTTCTTTCTTTCTCATATTTGATAGCTTCATGGTAAACTCTCCTTCTTGATATGATGCCAAGAAAAAGGGCAGAGCCAAAGAGAATGCCAAATGAAGCTCCATCCCGACTTTCAGCATTGCGTAACTTTTCATGTACCCTGCAACAGATCAAGTTAAACAGGATTAATGCATGTGCCATACAATAATCTCTAAGTGGTATCATTTGATTTTGAAATACAATTTTTTCAGCAAACATAGCATGGAAGATACAAATCAAATGTGTATGTCCCTTGAAAGACCATAGTTTACCAGTTCTAGCTCAGACCTAAAAAGATGGAGCTGTGCAGCTACCATTGTGATGATCCATGAACTTTTCCAAACCTAGATTAAATGCATGCCTTTCTAATAACAAGTTTTTATCAGAAGGACAGAACTCAGAACGCACAATTTGTGCAGGAAACATTTCTTTTACTCTTTGGAAAAGATACAATAAACAACAATAACAACAACAAAAAAAAGGCAAAAAAAAAAAAAAAAGAAAGAAAGCAGCTTTGTGTGAATAAGAACTTTATTTATTTATTTATTGTTGGCAGGCACCTTCACGTGTGTGAAAGCAAACAGGGTTAAATTCTGAAGTCCAAAATTTAAACATGAAAAAAGAACTAGATAAATGAGTCCATTTCCAAAACAGAAAAGGCATAAATTTGCCATAACCAAGATGCAAACCCACTTTTCAACGCATCTTTATGCTATGGATCATCTAATTCATCAGTAAGAAAGCTGATTTAAAGATTTTTCCATAATTGAAACAGTAGTCTTGATTTAATTCAAGAGGAATCAGCTCTTGGAGCAAAAGTAACTAAGAGTTGGCCATGAATGGTCATGGCATAACTTCAAGTTAAAGATAAGAATGTCAAGAAAAGATAAGGCAAAAACAATCAAATTCAAACTCCAAACATCTTTAAAAAGAAATCTAGACAGATTTACAAGTCACCACATACTCCTGCCAGTCATCTCGGCCAGTTCCCTCCAAATATCTCAAATATGCAGCTAATGCATTCAATACAGCATTTGTCCCACCTCCCACTAAATTCCCTTTGCTTGTGACAAAAACAGATTTTTGCAATCTCTTTCTCTGGGTTTGTTCATGATTTAAATTGATCTGGTTGCTTCCTCTTGACTTCAATGATTCCATTCCTCCAATCAGAGTATTTGGGGGCTCAACCTGATCTATCTGATCATTCAGCAACATTTTTTCAGCTATGGTCTCCTTAATTGAAGTCCAATCCTCTTTTGATTTGCTTGGATTTCCATTCACAAATTGTTTTAAATCAGCAAGTGAGGGTAGAGGACCTGATACATGGTGCACTAATTACCTTCACTAGAGATAATAACAAAAGTGCAATAATTACTTTCGCTAGAGATAATAACAAAACTGCATAACAGACACTTTTGAGAATCTAAACTGTATAACAAAACTGTAATTACTTTTGAGAATCTAAGACTTATATCTAGGGGGGAACACAAGGAATGTTTTAAAGACCAAGTGAACTTACCCCAGTCCAATCCAATTTCTACAGAAGGTAGTCTTGGGGGCCCAAGAGGTGAGGTTATAGGCAGTTGAAGCTTCTTGAAGTCATGGTGTAATGGAGGCAGGTACTTCAAGTCCTAATGACACAAATAAACATGAATCAGCTAAACATCCAAGGAATTTGATTACATGAATTCAGTTACATGGATAAAACTGATTACCTTAATATCATAAAATGGAGTGTGCCACATGACAACCTCTGGGCTCCTCTCTAGAAGTGGGGCTGTTGCTAAAGTCTCTTGCACAGTATCTATCATCTTTCTCAGCTCGTGCTCTACCTCCTCTTCAGCAAATATGGTGCTAGCCTTCACCTGTTGCAATCCTCGGTGATGAATTCAACAAAATGAACTGATGAGTGCTTGAAGTTCTCCTCATGTCTGGACCGTTAAATATCATAGTAAGCAAACCTAATGCGTGACAACCTCTTTTACAATTTCTCGTATGGTTTTTTCTGCACTCCCGAACCTGATCATCAGATTAGACCCCTGATCCTTCAGCGACTCTCTCAAGTCTTCCATGGCAACAAGAACCAGTTCCAGCATTTCATCAGAAAAACCTGCAGAAATTATTACAAGAATCAGCATGCTTGAATGCACATACTTGCATGATATTAAGTTATACATCCTACACGCACATGATAACAAAAATGTCAGTGCCTTTACTCCAATCTATTAGCAATTTTCCAGCCATTTCAATTACATCACATTCTGTTTCAGGATTATTGGAATTAGGCAACACTAGCCTGCCTAATCTGGTAACAAATGTGTGCCTCCAAGGTGTTTTTTTTATAGGTAAACTTTGATGTGCCTCCAAGGTGTTAACAATATACTTCTATATGACTTATGATTCATTTATCCAAATTTCCTGAATTTTCAGCCAAAAAACATCATAATTCTGAAATTAAGAAAAGAGAAGCATTTGAGTGAATTTAACAGTTTCTGCAGGGGAAAAAAAGCCATATTCTAAGATCCTAAAGATCAAAGAGATTACCAAAAGCCTTCCATTTTTTCCTATTGGGTTGAGAACAAGGTATTTAATCTTTGCATTCATGCTTGAATTAAGACCTTGATCAGAACTTACCAAACTGTATTTAAGTTGCCATATTATGAAAGCTATTATAGCAGATACCAGCAGCAACTGCATTCATAGTACTGGCACAAGTGATCAGCTTGTGGTATCCTGGTGGCTAAGGTGCCTTTTGGGTGCTTTTTTCTCGTCATTTTTTTACTGTTTTATTTGCCTTGTTTTTATTTTCTGTTCCCTTTTTTCCTGTTGGATGTAGATTGTACACACTAGCATTAATTTCATATTTTTGGCATCCTTTAATACATATCTACTGCTTTCTTGCAGACAAATAAATAAATAAATAATCCTTTACAAAATTCTTTAAAATGTGAAACTTTGGAATTCAAAACATATTCAATAGAAAATAAAGCTATCTCAATGTTAAAAATCCATCTCCACCCTGAGTTTAGGAGCTGGAAAGCATGTCCTAGCTATAGCAGCAAGGCACATGCTCCTCTAATAGGAGGTGAAGGCATAAAAGCAAGAGATTTGTTTAACAAAATTGTAAGCTGGAAACTGCTGATTCATGTCTTACCACATTTCTTTCTACCAACCAAAAATAAGGACTTAAATATGAAACTTTGGGGTATGGACTTAACTGATAAAATTATGGAAATGGGTACCATTTTCTGCTTTTGAAAACAGAGAAACTAAAGTAACACTAAAAACATGTCTGATACGTGTTCCCAGAAACAGGTGGCTGAAACATGTTCCTGAAATCAGGTCGTCTTAGGAAATTCTAAAATACTTAGTTTCATGTTTTTTAAAATGCAAGCACTTTAAAATAGGAGAAAAACAAAATCTAGCATTGGTCATGTTCGCTGTTTTCATTTTTGAAAACAAAAACCTTCATAGAAAAATCATGTTCATTCTTTTATTCCAATCCCAATCACAAGCTACTCTAAAATGGTAGCTAAACAGAAAAGGCTGAGACTGTCAACGAATCATTCAGTGAAACAATCCTTATAGAGAGGACAATTGTGAATAGTTTCATCGTTTCTCCCATAATCTAAAATCTTGTAATGAAGGTGATAATCATGCTGGTTGATTAAAAATGCCACTCAAATTGTGATTGACTACTCTAGTTTGAAGCATTCTCTAAGAAATTAATAACAGTCCGCAGTAGGTATGTTTACGTTCCTAGCCTGTCATTTTTTCTCAGAAACCAAACAGATTGAAAAGCAAAGACAACTCACGAGAAAGAATCCGCCGATCGAAGACGTAGAGAGGAATGACCGTCCGGTGCCGAGACGCCGCCGCCACGAGTCCGGGATGATCATCGATACGGAGGTCGTGCTTGAACCACAGAACAGCTACGCCATCGTCAACCGCACTCGATTCCGCTCCCTTACTTGCTGCCAATGGAAACCGTGACCGAGGTCTGCCAAAAGAGAGGGTGTTTGGAGAGAAGGAAAAGGAGAGAAAGCGAGGGAAAGTTAGAAGCGACATGAAAGCTAGGGTTTGAATGGACCGTGATGTCCATTCAAGCATCGATATCTAAGGCCTCAAATCGAGTGCTTAGGGTCTCACATTGTGTGGAGAGGAGAAGAGTG
Organism: Vitis amurensis; assembly: GCA_037355405.1. Lineage (NCBI taxonomy): Eukaryota > Viridiplantae > Streptophyta > Magnoliopsida > Vitales > Vitaceae > Vitis > Vitis amurensis. Next base: position 17,021,185 of record CM074691.1, read on the forward strand.
ACCCACGATTGTGGTTGTGCTTCACTGGTTGAGACTGGCTTTCCAGCAGAAGGGCACTGCTATCTTGCGCACCGTGCGTAGCGGAAATTCCGATGGTGAAGTTTTGTCGCGGATCATAGACCCAGTAAGGATGGCAACCGACGGTTCGCACCATTCGGCCCACCCGGTATGTATAAAGTACAAACCGGTCCTGTCCCATAAAAATTATGGACGGAGCAGGTAAAGACAATTCGTCATATACTCGTATCCAAGGAGGAAAATGTCGTGTATCGAAGGGTATCGACACAATATTTTATGGAGAAGTATCGATCCGGCGATATTTCGGTATAAATCTCGAGAAATAGGCGATATCTCACGATATATCGGCGATTTTTCTTGATATATCGTATGGTCAACGCGAGTCATTCAAGCATCGATATCTAAGGCCTCAAATCGAGTGCTTAGGGTTTCACATTGTGTGGAGAGGAGAAGAGTGACCCACGATTGTGGTTGTGCTTCACTGGTTGAGACTGGCTTTCCAAAGAGAAGGGCACTTGCTATCTTGCGCACCGTGCGTAGCGGAAATTCCGATGGTGAAGTTTTGTCGCGGATCATAGACCCAGTAAGGATGGCAACCGACGGTTCGCACCATTCAGGCCACCCGGTATGTATAAAGTACAAACCGGTTCTGTCCCATAAAATTATGGACGGAGCAGGTAAAGACAATTCGTCATATACTCATATCCAATGAGGAAAATGTCGTGTATAGAAGGTGATAGATATCTCACGATATATCGACGATTTTTCTCGATATATCGTATGGTCAACGCGAGTCAACAGAAGCGCTACAGTGAAGTCAATGTGCTACTATAGTGCGCTTCTCATTTTGCTTATGAGGGAATTTGAACCCCAAACCTTTTGGTTTAGGGTTCACCCACTTGCTATCTAGGCTAACTTGCCCTTTGATATATAATGTGCATTAAATTTATATATACTTAAATTCATTATATAAAGAAAATATTAAAAGATATTTTAAGGAGCAAATTAATTATAATTAAATGCAAAATCTTTTAATTAATTACCAAAAATATAAAAATTATATAATTTTCTTCATAATGTTTTTAATATCATTAATAATTAATTAAATATTAAAAAATTATATATATATATATATATATATATATATATATATATATATATATATATATATATATCATAATTTATTTTATATTGTTTAATACAATTGAATTAAATGGATCATATTTTAATATTAATATATATTTTAAAATTTGACATATTATAATCAAATATCATAATCTTATGTGTAATTTAATAATCAATGTACACTTATAAAATTCATATTTTTATCGATGCATACGATATTATTATTAAATATGATAAATCATGTTATACATATATCAAAATTTTCAATAAAATAACTTTAAAATGTCTATTATACTTCTAATTATATTATTATGAGGCTTTCCTCACATTTTTATGAGTTTTTAACAATTTTAAGCTTATCGATATTTTTTTCCAAAATATCCACCGATATATCTCCGATATATCCGTAAAATCGAAGTACTGATATATCCGTGATTACCGATATTTCATCCTTGCTCATATCCACCCCCTACCCATTTTATTCTTCTAAGTTTTTAGATTTTTTATTACTTTTAAAATTTTTAAATTATATTTAATATAAATATATTTTATAAATAAATGGTACAAATTTTTAAAACTTATTTTATTTGAAAAAAATCATATTTTTAATTTTATATGTCAAGAAAATAAAAAAATTAATTAATTAATTAAACTATTTTTAAATTTAATACATATAGGAGGATGAGAATATGACAAGGCAATACTACAACCCATCCTTCTTTCTTATCCCTAAGACAAACAAGCCCATGGACATGAACACTACCCATAATTTAATATGTCTAATTCTTTTCTTCATTTCATTTCAATCCAAATCTCTCTACCCATCATTCGAAAGAACTAATTTTAGCATTAGACAATATCAATTATGGCCATGAACACTTCTTCAATATAGTATAGTTCTAATCTTGTACTAAGTGCATGGAACCTGATAACACAATGTAATATTTTTCATATATATGGACATATTTTTTAATAATGAATCCATGAAGAATTGCTTTTGTGACATTTGTTCCACATTATCATGCATCTAGCATGATGATTTTGGTATAAGATTGGTGCTACATCATTTTAGGTACTTTTGCTTATCTCTAATACAACCCCCATATTACTCAAATGCACGTGGAATATGAATGTATGCTTATGGTGTTGAAATTTTTTATGTGTGGACTTACATAATCAATGTGATAATGTCATAAATCAATGTTATTTTAATTTTTGCATTGTGGTCCATAATGGGGTTGGACACATTATTACTTGATTTTTTATAGGCTTACCCTAATTCACTTGACTAGCCCATTAAATCAAGTGGTCCAAATTGTGTGTGTGAAACATATGGCATATATGAATTATTAATTTATTATATATATACACATAAGGGAAAAAGATAGGGCTTGGCTGAAAAAAGCACACATTGCACGAACTCTTTATAGCACACACATGGATTGAATTTGGGTGTAAAAAAGGGAAAAACTAATTGAACCCAGATTTTTTTCACTCCATCACGAACTAAGTGTATCCTTGAACACTAGAAGAGCACAAGAATGGCTTTCCATGTGATCAATCAAGGTAACCATTTCATAATTCCCAATTTTTTTACTGCATGCTTTAATGTCTACATGAGATCCTAAGTGGTTTAAAATTTTTCATCAATTGGTATCAAAGCTTCCATGGATAACATTTAAGCTGCAATTTTTTTGTTATTTAGGGTTTCCGTTTGCTAATTTGGAAGCCATTTTTTGGGGGCTATTTTCGTTTGGTATTAATTCTCTGTTTTGAAGCTCGATTGATGTTGGAGACTTGTAGAAAACACTATTTGGAGCAAAACCCATCATTTTTTTTTTTGAGCTCATTTGATGGGATTTCGAAAATTAGGGTTTGTTATGGTTCTTCATTTTATGCGTTTTTGTGCATTTTTTTGGGCTTAGATTGAAGGATTAATGTTTGAGGATGGAAACTTGATTGTTTTCGTAGGAAATGCACAATTTTTTTGGCCAAATTTTTTTTTTCTTCTCCAAAAGAACAAGGTTTGTTCAGCACGAACCAAGTTTCAAAAGTCTGTTCTCAAACTAAGTTGAAACCAAGTCTTCAGCCAACAAGTCTGTTTCAACCAACCAGTCTATTCAGCCCGTGGAGAAGACGATGACGTCATCATGATGTCATTAAAAAATAAAATTTTTGATTGTCTTGGTATTCTTGGAATGATTATGCATATGTTGGAATTATTATGCATTTGTTAAGTTTGGCTTCTTTTTTGGGACAATTATTATTATTATTATTATTATTATTGTTCTTTTGGGTATAATATTTTTTTATCTTATACCAATAATGTTGTCCTAGGCTATTTTGTTAAATATTTCAATTTATTGTGACATTAAAGAACACTTGTGTGATTGCCTATCGCAATTCCAAGTGTGTCAAGTTATGCAAATTGAGATATTTTGAATTTATCATGACAATAGTGAACATATATGTGGTTGCCTATCGTGATCCTATACGTGTCAAATTGTCTTTGTTGAGATATTTTATCTCCCACTTTTGGTTGTTTTATTATTGTGATTACTAAGGTCCATACGGGTATTGTAATTGTCTTATTGATGATTATAATACTTGGTAGGATGCTTAGATTGGTGAAAGAAATTAATTATATATTATGAACCGTACTAATTTTCTTTACCCTTTCGATAATAAAATTAATGCATCTTGGTTGTAATATTTAATTAATTGTCCTTACCGCTGTGAAATTTCAAAATTCCAAGCTATTGGTAAATTAAGAAATTCTGGAAACTAGCAAATAACATGATTTTGTAGTAACATGCATATTGTTTAATTTGCTATTTTCCAGCTACTAGTAATCCTGGAATTACTCTGCAATTGTCTGTCATCAAGCCTTTTACTGGAAATGATTTTGAGGAATGGTATGAGTCTTTCAATGTGCATATGACTCTGCACAATTTGGACTTGGCTTTGAGAGTTAATGAGCCAAGTAAGCCCACTGATGTGAGCTCTGCAAATGAAAGATCCTTTTATAATAAATGGGAGCACTCCAATAGGAGTTGTTTGATGGTGATGAAATAAACTATGGATAAATCTATCAAATAATGTGTGCCAAAAACGGAAATGGCCAAAGACTTTTTGGAATATGTGAAGGCCAATTATACCAAGATTAATAAGGCATAAATGACAACTTATTTTAAGTTTCTCACAACCACTATGTATGATGGAGTAGGTGGGGTTAGAGATCACATCATCAAGCTAAAGCACTACTTCAACAAGGCAAATGAGATCAAAGTGGAGTTGAGTGAGAAATTCCTGAAATGGTTGATACTTGACTCTCTTCCTACTTCCTTTGATGCAGTGAAGTTGACTTATAATGCCTTGAAGGAAGAATGAACTTTGAAGGAGTTGATGTCCATTGTGGTGCAACATGAAATCTCACTAAAGAAAAATGAGACTCACTCCCTTACTCTTGTTATTGACCAAGTGAGCAATATGAAGAAAAAAACCTTCACACAAGAATTTTGGAGGCTCTAAGCAATTCAAGAGAAAAGAGAATTCGAGTCAAGGAGCCTCTAATGCATCTGCTTCTTCTAATACTACAAAGAATGAGAAATTCAAGGGGAAGTGCAACTTTTGCCACAAGATTAGGCATAAGCAGGTTGATTGCTTAAAGTTTAAAAATTGGCTAGAGAAGAAGAAGAAATGTAAAATTGTGGTTGTGGTTAATATGAATGCAAACATGATTGAGACTAATATTGTTGATGTTCATGCCAATTCTTAGTAGTTAGATACTGGTACCACTATTCATGTTACTAATTCTTTGCAGGAGATGACAAACAAAAGGAGGTCGTCAAAGCATGAAGAATTTGTGTATATGGGTGATGGAAGCAAAGTGAAAGTAGAATTTTTTGGCATGATAAAGCTAAGATTGGCCACTGAAAGCTTTTTATTGTTACACGATGTTGCTTACATACCTTCACTTAGGGGGAATTTGATTTCTGTATCTATTTTGAATAGACAAGGTTACTATTTCCACTTTGGAGGAGGAAAAGTTGATATTTTTAGCAACTCAGTTCTAATTGGCAATGGTGTTTTGTTTGGCAATTTTTATAGTCTCAGTTTACATCATGGTCCTTTATGTGATTCATCTTCTGTTAATTCTATTGTTGGTTGTAAGCCTGCTAGAATGAATTTAAGTTCTTCCATGTTGTGGCACAAACGCCTAGGTCATATTTTTAGGGAAAGATTAGAGAGATTGGTTAGAGATGGTGTGCTTTTTAATCTTGATTTCTCAGACTTCGAGACTTGTGTTGTTTGCTTAAAGAGGAAGATGACAGCTAAGACCAAAAAGGAGAAGATTGATAGGTGTGGAAGTACTTTAGACTTGATCCACACAGATATGTGGTCCTTTGACACCAACTGCTTTAGGGGGTTATAAATATTTCATCACTTTTATTGATGATTTCTCTAGATATGGTTATGTTGAACTAATCCATGAGAAATCTGACTCCCTAAATGTGTTTAAGGCCTTTAAGACTAAGATGGAGTTGCAGTTGGGAAAGCCCATTAAAACTGTGAAGTCTGATAGAGGGGTGAATATTATGGGATATATGATGAAACTGGATGAAATCCTGGACCATTCGCTAAGTTTCTTTTAGAATGTGGCATTGATGCTAGATATACAATGTCAGACACTCCTCAACAAAATGGGGTTGCAGAAAGGAGGAATCGCACATTATTGGATATGGTAGGGTGCATGTTGTCTAATTCCTCCTTACCAGAATTTTTATAGGGTGAAGCCTTAAGGATTGCGGCATATATTTTGAATCAAGTGCCCAATAAGTCTGTGCCTAAGACACCTTATGAGCTATGGTCAGGGAAGAAATCGAGCCTTCACCATTTCCATGTTTGGGGATATAAGGCTAAGGTTAGGTCATATAACCCATAGTCAAAGAAACTTGATCCTAAAACCATTAGTGGTATCTTCGTTGGTTATTGCATTGGATCAAGGGGTTCTAGATTTTATTGTCTATCTCATACCACCAGGATCATTGAGTCAGACAGGGCTGTATACTTTGAAGATGAAGTTAATGTTGATCCCAATTTTGAGCCTCGTGAGATACCTTTTGGAGAAGAGCATGTTATAATTCCTTTTCCCACATCTCATGTTCCAAATGTGAATGTTCCTATTGTCCAACAGTCAACCACTAATCAAGGAGAGCATGGTGATCAAATGGAACCTGACATTCCTATTGATGATACTGTTGTTGATGGGATTACTTTGAGAAGATCATAGAGGGTTCGTAGGCCAACTATTTCAAATGACTACATGATTTATTTGCAGGAGCATGAGTATGATGGTTATGATGCTTCTGATCCAGTCACTTATCAAGAAGCAATTCATTGTCCTCAATTCACTTTTTGGAAAGAAGCCATGAATGATGAAATGAACTCTATGTATATGAATGGCGTTTGGGATTTGGTCGAATTGCCACATGGTTGTAAACCAGTTGGATGCAAGTGGGTCTTTAAGACCAAACGTGATTCTAGCAGGCAAATAGAGAGATATAAATCTTGACTTGTGGTTAAAGGTTATAGACAAAGAGAATGAATTGATTTTAAAGAAACATTCTTACCTAGGTCGACCAAAGACTCTTTTAGAGTGATTATGACCATAGTAGCTCATTTTGATTTGGAGCTACATCAGATGGATGTCAAGACAGCTTTCTTGAATGGTGATCTGGATGAGGACGTGTATATGGAGCAACCTACTGGTTTTGTAGAAGTTGGAAAGGAAGGTTTAGTTTGCAAGCTCAATAAGTTAATTTATGGTCTTAAACAAGCTTTGAGGCAGTGGTATCTAAAGTTTGATATGATTATCACCCAAAATGGTTTTAAAGAGAATACAGTTGATAGATGCATATATTTGAGGGTCAGTGGGAGTAGTTACATATTTCTTGTTTTATATGTTGATGATATACTACTCGCATCAAATGATTCTGACTTGTTGATTGAGACAAAACACATATTGTCAACCCATTTTGACATTAAGGATCTTGGTGAGGCTTCTTGTATTTTGGGCATAAAGATTCTTCGTGATAGGGCTAATGAGGTGCTTAAATTGTCTCAAAGAACCTATATTGAGAAGATATTGAAGAGGTTCAATATGCACAACTGTAGTTCTACTAGAGCATCAATTGTGAAGGGTGATAAGTTTTCAAAGGCTCAGGGTCGTTCAAATGATGATGAGAGAAAGGAAATGAGAACCATTCTTTATTCATTTTTGGTTGGCAGCCTTATGTATGCTCAAGTATGTATACGCCTTGATATTGCTTTTGTTGTGGGCATGTTGGGAAGACACTTGAGCAATCCTGGGAGTCAACATTGGAAGGCTGCTAAGAAGGTCCTTAGGTATTTGCAAGGAACTAAGGGCTTAATGTTGACATATCAGGGCACCAACATACTTGATGTAGTTAGGTTTTGTGATGTTGATTTTGCTAGCTGCATAGATGATAAGAAATCTACTACGGACTATATTTTTGTGATGGCAAGAGGATTTATATCTTGGAAAAGTGTCAAGCAGACACTTACAGCATCCTCAACTATGGAGGCAGAGTGTGTGGCATGTTATGAGGCTTGTTGTCATGCGTATGGATACAAAATTTTATTTTAGCTTTGGGAGTTGTTGACTCAATTTCTAGACTACTGAAATTATTTTGTGATAATTTTGCAGCTGTTGCTTTCTCTAAGAACACTAGGAGTACTTCTCGCTCCAAGCATATTGATGTAAAGTTCTATTTTGTTAAGGAGAAAGTGGCAGAGTCTCTTATTGATATTGAGCACATGTCCACAAATGGTATGTTGGCGAATCCACTAACAAAAGGCTTACCCATAGTTGTGTTTCATGAACATATATCTCAAATGGGGTTGTTGGGAGCCTAGGTTGCATTAAGTTAGTGGGAGCCATTTTGGTATTGTAATATTATGCTATTGTTGGAAGGATTGCTATTATTGTATATTTCCTTGTGAATCAAGCAATGAAACATTTATAATTGCTTTTGATTATTTGTTTTGATGAGATTCTATAGGACATTGATTTATGATTATGTATAGGTTGTGATATTTGATTATGTAATCCAAGTGGGAGAATTGTTGGAATTTTTTATGTGTGGGCTTACATAATCAATGTGATAATGCCATAAATCAATGTTATTTTAATTTTTGTATTGTGGTCCATGATGGGGTTGGACACATTATTGTTTGATTTTTTATGGGCTCACTCTAATTCACTTGATGGTCATTAAGTCAAGTGGTCTAAATTGTGTATGTGTAATATGTGGTATATATGAATTATTAATTTATATATATACATAAGGGAAAAAGACAGGGCTTCTGTTCTGTTCTGTTATGTTTTCTCTTAAGGGTTGAAAAGAGCACGTATTGACCGAACTCTTCAAAGCACACACAGAGACTGAATTTGGGTGTAGAAAAGGGAAAAACTCATTGAACCCGGATTTTTCACTCCATCACGAACTGAGCGTATCCTTGAACATCAGAAGAGCACATGAATGACTTTCCATGGGATCAATTAAGGTAACCATTTTATAATTCCCAATTTTTTACTACATGCTTTAATGTCTACATGAGATCCTATGTGGTTTAAAATTTTTCATCATATGGTGGATGTTAAGGGGTCTTCTATTGTACCTTTTAGCAAAAATGATATTCTGAGTACCTAAGAGGATTAATTGTTTCACTCCTATTAAAAGAAATATGTTTCTTTGAGAATATTTGCAACCAAAAAACTCCTATACCCCCTTAAAGGTGTTACCGTTGACACAACACCTAATGCTAATATATTTGCCTATGTCAAAGACTTGGCTCAAGAGATCCAAAATGGATAATGCATCTTGATGGTGAGTTGTCTTTCTCACAACAAAGTATTTTGGGATGGGTTTGTTGAGGTGAGATTCTTATGTCCGAAACCCTATCTAGGCCAAAATGAGAAAGAAATATAAATATTTGATTTGTAACATGTGTTATCTCTAAATGCTTCCACATCATCATTAATCCATTGATGTTAGAATTACCATTTTAGGGCACACAAAAAAAGGCTTCATTTTCCCACCAAATTTAATAAGAAAACATTTTTTTTTTTGCTCACTCCTAGTTTCTTTTCCAATGAAATTAAATGAAATGGAATTAGATTTTCATAATTAAAAATTATAAAGAATTAGATTTATTTTTTTATAATTAAAAATGAACCTTATAGAGTTAAAAAAGATGAAAGGGAATTAAATTTGGAATAAAATTGTGTTATATATGAATATGAAAATTTATATAAAGCATAAATTAATTAAAGATGACAATTTAAATTTTGAAAGATTGGTTTAATTGAGTTATAATCGACAAATAAAGTGAATTAAATTAATATGATTATAAATGACTAAGATATTAATCATAAGTTACATGATAAAAGGCATAGAGAATTGGATGGTGTTGGTTTTTTTTTTTTTTACTTATTTTTAAATAGAAATTAAAATTAAATAGTGTTTAATAGTGTTAAGTATTAGATTATTCATTTTTTTTTAATATTTTATTTCTATTAAACATTAAAAAATAAAGAAAAATCAACATGTTACTTATTTTATTTAGAAAAAAATATATATTTTGACTTTTTCTATTTCATAAAAAAATTATAATAAATCATAAAAATAGTAAAACAAACAACTTAAAATTTGAAATAAATTACTTTCGATTAAAAAAAATTAAAAAAAATAAACACCCTTTGTAAATTACTGGGATAAGAGGTAGAGATTTGGAAGACTTCAAAAAAAGAAATAATAAATAAAAAATTAAAGGGAAAATGGTATATTATAAAATAAAATAACATAACTGGGAGTTGTTGTGAAAGGCTATGGCCGCCCCAAAAAAAAAAAAAAGGAGAAAGAAGTCTCCAAAGAAATAATAAATAGAAAAAAACAAAAGAATAAGGGAAAAAAATTAAAATAAAATATGAGTGGGAGTTGGTGTAGAAGCGCCAAATAAAATAAAGAAGGATCTATGGAATTTTCATGTGATTTCATGTATATATATTTTATACCTTATTTCTTTTATGATTATATGAAATTTTGGTTGGTCATTGATGATAATAATGTTGGTATTAATAGTTTTTTGTTGTTGATTTAGATTTTTCATATTATTTAAAAAGTATGTTTAACATTTGGGAATAATATTCAGTGATATATTTACCTTAATCATTGCAGTTGCATTGTAGTTGCGCGAAAAATGACCAAAAAAAAAAATTTGTATGAAAGGAAAATGAAAATGTAAAATCCTTTAAATGAGCAATTTGTAGAATAAAAAAAAAAAAAAAAAAAAAGAGAAATGCAAAGATCCTAAATAAGTTGAATTAAGAAGTGAGTGAGATACTTACTATTAAAAAATTATCCAAAAAAAACTTCGAAATAAGTGTATTTGGATATAAATATATATCCTTCAATGAAAACTTGCAAATAACATTATATCCATGTCTTTATTTACATGAAAGTGGTATATATACTAAATGATTATATAATACATGTTTAAGTATGTTATTAGAAAGATATATCGAAAAATTTTATTTTAGATAAACTAACACTAATCTGTCAATTTGGGATCCGCTTTAGGGTTTTTCTAGAGAGATATCGAGAAGGAAATATATCTGGGAATGGTCAATATGATATATGATCATAATAGAAAAACTGATTAATCAGGTTGTTTTTATTTTGTATGATTAGAGTTTTGATTATTATATTATGTAAATAAACTTTTATATCTTCCCATTTGCTTGTGTATGCTGAGTTTAAATTGTGGTTTTGAGCATGCTTAAGTTTACTATACCTTCCTTTGGGTGTAAGGCCCCTCACTAGCTTTTTATTTGATTACTCATTTCTTGAATTTAATTTTTTAGATATAGATATTGGTCCTACAAAGCATGCACCACTACTAATAGAGGAGTGGTATGCTTCAACGTTAGAGATGGAGTCTTTTATCAAGTTATATTACATTGATAGAGTGTAATTAATTATTATATTTTGAGCTTGATTAAATATTATAATTATGAACTATTTTTCAAGCCTTAGATGCCCATTCGTAGATGTATTTATTTAATCTATGTGGGTCCTCGCTTTCATCTAGCAACCCCTCTCCTAGCTAGGTATTGAACGAGCCAAGTGTCACTTGGGCAACAATCACATTCATTACGCAAGAGGTAAATATATTGAACCATTATGTTAAGAGAAATCATGAACATATATATTGTCTGACTTCAAACACAACAACCGTTATTCATAAAGGCTAATTATTAACATTTAAAACATTAAAGAGACACATAAAACGTTACAACTCTATCAAAATAAAATACCACTAAACATCAAATTTAGGTATGAAAAACAATTTCCTAGAAAAACTATTATCGGTCTCTTCCAAACACGTACCGACTTAAGCTTTGTTGCAGGTATGCTCATCATCTATTCGAAGGTAACTAGCCAAAAAGGAAATTATTGTCCATGCACCAACAATTTAGGTATATTCTAAATTGAAAGAATAATCAAGATAAAGGATTATTTCACGACCTACTTACCTCACCAATTTTTATTTATAAGAGATCGTTTAAAAAAAATTATAATTTAATATTAGGTCTATTAATTGATTGCAAGCTTGGACATCGAACAGTTGTGACTAGACATAGTTTTATATTTTTATTTATAAAAGGATCAACTAGTTATTTTATTTTTGATAAAAAAATTAATTAATTGAATTATGAATATTGATTTTTTGAATTTAGAGACAACATTTGAAAATAAAATAAGACTTCACTTTAAAAAATAAAAATAAATTAATCCAATCTGTTGTTCTAGCTTTTTCTTGGTGCATATGTAGCCAACGCGTATGACCTCATGGAGGAGCTCAGCTTGAAATGAATTATGAATTAAAAAGTATGCATTATTGTGAATTTACTAATTTTCAGACGATGCATGCATCCGCCTAATACTCCTACTTTGGTTTCTAGCTAGCTCATATCTCTATTATTCAGAGAAGGCCCCACATAGGTTTTGGAATAAATTAAGAGAGCGCATTCTAGATACTATATATGCAGCAGGATGTCCACATCATTTGGCCAGAAACGAACAAAAAAATTACCCCATTCTTGCATCCCAATTCTTTAAGCCACCCACAGTGTTTTTCCAAATTAGTATAACATAGCTAGCAAAGCCAAATGATGAATCAAGCCTCCACATACGAGTCCTGCCCCATCTTGAGAAATCGTGTGTTATTTGATATTTGATAAGGAAAAAAGTTTTTAATCGTATATATGTATGAATTTTTCTTAATTATGTAAATATGTTTTTAAAGGTGGGAGAGCCTATTAAGCCTAATAATAAATAATATTGACATGATGGAGAGTGGATCATTACAAATTTTATTAGAACCAATCCCGACCCTAGTATGAAAGTTTGTTTGAAAGCACTCGATAAAGAATGTCAGTTTGTTTTACTCCTCAGTGGAATACAATAGACATTATATTTGTATGAGAATGGTTATGATATCTCATATCGAATAGAAAAAAGTGTTTTAGATGTTATATATATATATATATATATATGTGTGTGTGTGTGTGTGTGTGTGTATTTATATGAACTTCCCTTAATTATGTAGTAAACGTATTTTAAAGTCATGAAAGTCTATCAAACATAAAACAGACAATACCTATATGATTGAAAGCATATTGTTATAAAATTGAATTCCGTTAATATGTGTGGTTATCTAATAACTTTATGTTATTTATTTATTGTGTGCTTATATAATATGTTATGTATTTCATTGTATAGTTGTTAGGCACAACTCAAAAGCAGTGTTGATGAGTAGCATGGTTCATAGGGTGCTTTTGGCTATGGCATCATCTTTCTGGTCACAGTGGTGCAACATTAGCTATGGAGGTGCTAGACTCTTTATCTCTTTTGCGGTTATTGTTGTGAGTGCAATCTCATGGCACATATTGAGGAAGGAAAGTCTTGCGTTGCCACCAGGTCCTCAAGGCATGCCTGTACTAGGCAACCTTCCATTTCTACATCCTGACCTTCACAACTGCTTTGCTAAAAAAAAATATGGCCCAGTGATAAGGTTTTGGCTCGGTAACAAGCTTACTATTGTACTGAGCTCACCCTCTCTAGCAAAGGTTCTTCGAGACAAAGATGCTATTTTCGTAGACCGTGACACGCCAATTGCAATGCTAACGATGACATATGGTGGCTTCGGGTTGATATGGGCACGGTATGAACTAGCCCATGCGTTGGAAGGTTTGGGTGGGGGAGATGCTAAGCAAAGTGAGACTTGATAGGCTTTATGCTCTTAGACACTGAGAGGTTTGGGATCCGATGAGAAGGATATATGCAAATACAGGTACATCAGTAAATGTCAATGAGCATACCTTCTCGGCTATGATAAATGTGATTACCAGCATGTTATGGGGAAGAACCCTAGAAGGTGAGGAAAGAAGACTTGTAGACAAAGATTTTCGACAAATGGCGTGAGAAATGTTTGACCTCTTAACAAAACCTGATGTTTCAGACATTTTTCCTGTTTTGGCCCCATTGGATAAACAGGGCAAGAATAGTAAGATGAAGAAGCTAGGATCAAGGTTGGATCAGATTTTCGATTTCATCATCAATCACCATGAAGTTAAAGGACTAAGCATGGAAGGGATAGAAAACAAAGATAGAGAGCACAATGATTTACTACAAATTTTTCTGTAGAATGAGGAAGACTCTAAGGGAATCTTGGACAAGACTCTGATGGACATTAATAAATCATCTAAATAGGCTATAAAAACCATTAAATAGAAATTAGATCATAAACGGAATTATAGACAGATCGGAAAACATACCTCTCGCCATTGCCATTCTACAGGTTAAAATGTGTTTTGCTATTTTCGGGTTTCAGGTGCTTCTAAACCTTCACAATCTCTACTTAGATGGTGTTTTGAAAAATTGAAAAGAGATTGCAGGCTTAGGGGACCTTACCCATTAGTGTTCTGCCTCGTTTTAAAGACTCTCTCCATCACCAAGTCTGCTTGGAGTGTGCACAAAACATGGGGTGGTGATGCGAACGTGGTTCTAAGCATGAATCCTCGTTCCTAAATTGATGGAATGATGTGGACCATATTCCAAATCACGTATTCAGTGTTTATTACCAAAGATGCAGGAGAAATAAAATCCCAATATTCTCCTACTTGGTCCATATATTCCATCATTCATCATAGCAAGAAACAAAACACATGAATCATGGTGATAGGTCCTTTAAAATCGAGTATTATCTTCCATGTATCACAATGCATCTTGTCTCTTAAACACTAGCCCATATTGCTTAATGAATAAACCCTATGTTTATTCTAGGTCCAAACATTAATGATATTTCTCAATAAATGAATAAAAATGTACACAAAAGAAAATCAAATATGAGAAAACATCACAAATAGAGTTTCATTGAAAATAACATTTGTTCTTACAACGAAAATCACACAAAGGAACCAAGTCCCAATCTATCTACATGATCCTTAAATTTCAACGATGGCATGCCTTTAGTCAAAGGATCAACAATCATCAATTCAGTGCTAACGGGTTCAATAACCACTATTTTCTCTTTAACACATTCTCTTAGGGCTAAATACTTGATGTCGATGTGCTTGTTTCAACTGCTACTTTTGTTGTTCTTAGCCATAAAAACTGCAGCTGAATTGTCACAATATATCTTCAATGGCCTAGAAATTGAATCCACAACTCTAAGCCCAGAAATGAAACTCTTTAACCATACACCATGCAAGGTAGCCTCAAAACAAGACATGAACTCAGCCTCCATAGTGGAAGTTGCAATCAAAGTTTGCTTTGCGTTTCTCTAAGAAATAGCTCCATCGGCTAGCATAAAGACATATCCTGAAGTTGATTTTCTCGAATCAATGCAGCCAGCGTAGTCTGAATCAGAGTAGCCAATCACTTCCAAATTATCAGTCCGTCTATACATAATCATGCAGTCTTTGGTCCCTTGAAGGTTCCTCATCGCCATCTTTACAACTTTCCAATGGTCTATACCTGGATTACTCTGATATCTCCCTAACATCCCAACAGCAAATGCAATGTCAGGTCTTGTGCAGACCTGAACATACATCAAGCTTCCAACAGCAGAAGCATAAGGAATGTTCTTCATTTTTTCCCGCTCAAGATCATTCTTCGGGGCACTGGTCCAAATTGAACATATCGCCCTTCACAATGGGAGCTATACTTGGTGAACAATCTTTTATCCAAAATCTTTCTAAATCCTTGTTGATATAGGTCTCTTGAGACAAACCTAAAAAGCCTCAAAATATGTCTCTATGTATCTCAATTCCAATGACATAAGTCGCATCACCCATATCCTTCATGTCAAAGTTTTTAGATAGAAACTATTTCACCTCCTGTAGCAAACCCTTATCATCGGTTGCAAGTAAAATGTCATCCACATACAAAACAAGGAAACAAATCTTACTCCCACTAACTTTATGATATATACATCGATCCATAATGTTCTCCACGAAACCAAATGAAGAGATAACATCATGAAACTTCAAATACCACTGACGGAAGGCTTGTTTCAATCCATATATGGATTTTTTAAGCTTGCACACCAAATGCTCACCACCACTAGAGGAAAATCCTTCTGGTTGTTTCATGTAAACCTCGTCCTCTAGATTTCCATTGAGAAATGCCGTTTTCACATCCATTTGTTGCAACTCTAAGTCAAAATGCACACCTAATGTCATAATGACACGAAGAGAATCTTTCTTAGATACAGGAGAAAAAGTCTCTTGGTAGTCAATTCCTTCATTTTGAGTGAATCCTTTAGCAACGAGTCTTGCTTTATATCTTTTAAAGTTTCCAAATGAATCTTTATTTGTCTTGAAGACCCATTTATCCAATGGCTTTTGCACCATCAGGCAACTCAATAAGATTCCAGACTCCATTAGATGTCCTATAATCCATCTCATCTTTCATAGCATCATACCATAAATTAGACTCTTTGCAACTTATGGCTTGTGAAAACGTTTCAGGATCATTTTCGGCTCCAATGTCATAGTCCAATTCTTGCAGATACACAACATAATTACTAGGTATTGTTGGTTTTCTCACTCTTATAGATCTCCTTAATGTTGAATCAACATTTTCCTAAGGATCATGTTGCTTAATGGGTTGTTCAACAATTTCTGGCGAATCTTGAACAACTTAATCTACTGGATTGTCACTAGCAATTTGTGGAACTTCAATGATTGGTTGTCTATCACCCGTTTGAACTTGAAGGCCGTTGTGAATGACAATCAATCTATCACTTGAAGTGGGTGGTTGAGCATCAATATGATATTTTTCAGAAACAATGTCCTGAAATCGATCGCTCCCACTAATCAAGTCATTCTCAAGAAACTTAGCATTTCTTGACTCCACAATTCTAGTACTGTGAGATGGACAGTAGAATCTATACCCTTTAGACCTTTCGGCATATCCAATGAAATACGCACTAATGTTCCTTGGGTCTAGTTTCTTTTCTTGTGGGTTGTAAACTCTTCCTTCAGACGGGCATCCCCAAACGCGTATATGTCGCAAACTCGGTTTCCAACCTTTCCATAATTCAAATGGTGTCTTAGGGACAACCTTTGTTGGAACTCGGTTCAATATATACACAGTCGTTTTAAGAGCTTTAGTCCACAAGGATTCAGGAAGCTTGGAGTTGTTACGCATACTCCTAACCATGTCCATTAATGTTCAATTTCTTCTTTCAGCCATACCATTCTGGTCTGGGGAACCAGGCATGGTGTATTGAGTAACTATCACATGCTCTTGAAGAAACTTTGCAAAAGGACCAGGTGCTTGTCTATCCTCGGTGTATCTACCATAATATTCTCCACCTTTATCCGTTCTCACAATCTTTATTTGCTTTCCTCATTATTTCTCTACTTCAGCCTTAAAAACTTTAAAGGCACCTAATGTTTCATTCTTGTTATGAATCAAGTAGATATACATGTATCGTGAGTAATTGTTTATGAAAGAGATGAAGTATTTCGAATCATACGCGTCCATATCTGGACAACAAATATTTGAATGTATGATCTCTAATATGTTTGTGCTCCTCTTGGCACCTTTCTTAGACTTGTTGGTCTGCTTTCCCTTAATGCAGTCCACACAAGTGTGAAAATCAGTCAAATCTAAAGTACTAAGTACTCCATCATTTACTAATCTCTTAATTCTCTGTATGGAGATATGTCCCAATCTCCAATGCCACAACATAGAGGAATCTTCATTCATAACACATCATTTTGTACCAATGTGAACATGCATAGTGTTATTAGTAATATCGTTTTGCAAATTGATAGAGAAAAGACCATTAGACAATGTATCATTTCCAACAAGATTAGATTTATAAAACAAACTGAAAGATGTCTCATAAAAACTAAAGGAATAACCCAAAGGTACAATTCTTGAAACTGAAATCAAATTCCTAGAGAAACTTGGAACATAAAATGTATTTTCTAAATTTAAATTAAAACCACTACTTAAAACTAAATTGCATGTTCCAACAGACTCTCCACATGTGAACGCATCTTGTTTCTCGAATAAATGCATTGTTCACTTGGCATTGGCTTCCTTAGGTTTCGCATACCCTGCAAGGTATTTGAAACATGGATTGTAGAACCAGAATCAATCCACCATGTGTTATAAATAACATCAACCATATTAGATTCATAACAAACAAATGAGATTGGTTTACCTTTCTTCTCAAGCCATATATGGAATTTGGTGCAATCCTTTTTCATGTGCCCCTTCTTCTTGTAGAAAAAGCACCTATTGACCTTCTTGATTCCACCTTGGGGCAGTATTTTTCCTTTCCCTTTCTTTTTGGCCTAATTCTAATCCTTTCCTTCCATTGTCATTAATGCACTCTCACCCAATTCCATTTTCAACATTCCCTCATCTTGAACACACATAGTTAGAAGCTCATTAATTGACCACTTATCTTTGTGTGTGTTGTAGGAGATTTTGAAGGGTCCATATTGTTGTGGAAGAGTGTTTAAAATGAAGTGCACAAGGAATGAGTCAAACATTTCAACCTCAAGTGTCTTCAATTGTGTTGCAATATCCCTCATTTGCATTATGTGCTCTCACACACCACTCACATCGGTGAGCCTTAAGGATGAAAACTTCATTATTAAGGTGCTGGCAAGTGCCTTATCTGAAGTCACAAATTGCTCATCAATAGCCTTCAGTAATGCCTTGACATTGTCATGCTGATCGACAGAACCACAAATACCATTAGAGATTTTGGTCTTTATGAACATTAGACTAAGGCGATTTGATCGCTCCCATTGTTCATAAAGAGCCTTTTCTGTTGTAGTGTTGGTGTCAGTAATGGTTGGTTTGTCTTTCCTGATAGCATAATCAATGTCCATGCACCCCAAATGAAGGAGAATGCTCTCCTTCCAAACCTTATAGTTATCACCTTTCAATTCAAGAATGTCACATTTTATATTAGAGAAATTCGCAGGTTGCATGATTGCACAAAAATTAAACATACATGCTTATAATTCAAATTTGAGACTAATAAACAAATATCATGTTTAACCAATGTAACTCATGTTAAAAAATTATGAATCTAGTGACATAAAACTTGTCTGTGGGCTAAAGTTCTAATTCAATTAGATCCATGTAAAACCTTATGATAAAACTATCAAATTATGTTCCATTTCCTAATTCCTGTGGGTAATTAAGAAATATAATTTGATATTCAATCCTAATTAATTATACAAATATAATAAAAAATTCATGTAGGATAAAATTTTATTATATCAAATATAATTAATTACCCATAATGTCATTTTCCTATATGTGATCCCAAAACACTTAATATATAATTTTGCATAATTAAAGATGCTTTGGCTACTCCTTAATTAATTAAAATTATATGGATCACTTGACATTTAATTAATTCACAAGAAAACTTATATAAATTGCATGAAATCATAAGCAATTTTTACACAAAACTCAATATCAATGTGCAAAATTTCTAAAATTGTATAAATTATAAGCACATTAATATCTAAAATTAAATCCATAAAGAGCCTTTGAGAGTAAATTTAATCTGCAAATGATTTAATTTAATGTTGTGTGCACAATAAACCATTAAAAATAAAAATATGCATTCAACTAGCAAAAATAAATAATCTAGCACATAAAATATCCATAAATTAACATATTTTAAAAACACTAAATTTTATGATTTTTTTATTACAATTCACTAATTCCAGATCTCTAGCTAGGGACACGGAAAGTTGTGTCACATTATAAACCAACCCCTTTTAAAAAATAATAAATTTATAGGTTGTTGCTAGGAGAAGTCTAATCAGTGCAATGAATGAATGAAGACAAGGTTGTGACCAACTAGGCTACTGCCCATTTTCTGATTACTTGTTTACTTATTTAAGTCTTATTAACAGTCAAAACGATAATCCCCTGTAGTTGTCCCTTACCTTTAGCCGGGTCTATTTGACCCATCTGCAACCCGAAATGAAACTCGACGGTTTCTAGGTATTCCAGACACCAAAACGATGATTTAAAACACCGAAATGTTAGAAATCTCGTCTCCTAATGATTTCTAACAATATTTTTCATCAAAAACTTCTAAAACCAAAAACTCCAAAATACTAAAACTCACTTGATTGAAAAATGCAGATTGTAAAATGAACAAGGCAAAGGCATACAAGGCTTTGATACCAACTGATGGACATTAATAAATAATCTAAACATGCTATAAAAACCATTAAATAGAAATTAGATCATAAAAGAAATTATAGACAGATCAGAAAACATACCTCCCGTCATTGCCATTCTACAGGTTAAAATGTGTTTTTCTATTTTCGAGTTTCAGGTGCTTCTAAACCTTCACAACCTCTACTTATATGGTGTTTTGAAAAACTGAAAAGAGATTGTAGGCTTAGGGGACCTTACCCACTAGTGTTCTGCCTCGTTTTAAAGACTCTCTCCATCACCGAGTCTACCTGGAGTGTGCATAGAACATGGGGTGGTGATGCGAACGTGGTTCCGAGCATGAATCCTCGTTCCTAAATTGATGGAATGATGTGAACCATATTCCGAATCACGTCTTCGGTTTATTACCGAAGATGCAGGAGAAATAAAATCCCAACAGACTCAACTCAAGGCCTTGTTCTTGGTAAGTCTCTTGTCAATAATCTCTTTCTTTATTCTTGCAGTGTTATAAAATTCAACGATAATTTGGTGACATACTAACAATTTCCAGCCTTTTGCAAAATCAAAATTATTTGTCTTTTGAAACTCATCTGGTCCTAAGCATAATTCTTGTATTAGTGACTCCAAAAACTGTCATAAATCTCCAACTGAGTCAAGGGAACTTGCCTTGTTTGATCCAAATTAAGAAGGTACTAGTCAGATTTAGTATCTACGAAGTTGGGTAAACTCAATTAATCTCCAAATTGAATTAAAGATTTCCAAGGGAGTACTACATGAGATTGATGCATGTCTAGGTTTAAGATAAGTTAAAAAAAATAGCCTTTTACTAGGTAGTTTGGATAAATTATGGTCCAAAATTCCAACCCTCTTGCTTGGCTATCTGAAATCCACTCACAAACTACTTGCCTTAAAAGATCGCCAAGAAAGTCATTACATCTGCTTGAAGAGGTGCTAAAAGCCGAGAAAGTGTTTTGACAAAACTTAATACTTAATTAATTAAGTTGCTTTTAAGTTAAATTATTATTAAGTTGTTGAGTTAAAATTTATTACTTAATTTTTTTATTTTTAAGTATTAAAATTATTTGATAAAATTAACTTAAAATTTATTTTAAATTATCAACTTGAAGTATTTAGTTGCATTAATTTTAACTAATATTTATCCTTATTTATTTTAAATAATATTTATTTTTGTGAATTTTAAATAATAAATTTGTTTGTTAAACATCCATATTTAAAATATTATAAATAGATAAAATAACCATAAAATATTTACTATAAAAAGTGAGTTATGAATGTGGAGTTATAGTTGTAAAATGTATTATCATTAGATGTGAGCAAATGAGGCAAAAATAAAAAAATAAAAAATAAAATTAAGAATAAATTATTTATTTTAATTTAATACTTAAAATTATTTTAACTTTAAGTTGTGATATTAAGTTATTTTACTGAATATATTTAATTTAAATAAGGATTTAAATTAAGTTATTAAGTTATATTAAATCATTAAGTTGATTTATCAAATACCCTCTAAGTGCCAAATGGAGTGTAGAATTTTGGCCATTGCTCAATTGATTAATCAATAGTTGATTGATCAATGGCTGAATATATTGCCTAGTATTAACTCCAACTGTTTTAGGTGAGATTGGTTTGCAGCCAATTCTTTCTGTATGACAACAACTTACTAAAATTTTGACAATTAGGACATGGTAGCAGCAGGAACAGATACAGCATCAAGCGCAGTAGAATGGGCAATGGCTGAACTGATGAACAAGCCCGAAAAAATGGAAAGAGCCCAAAAAGAACTAGAACAAGTGGTTGGTATGAACAATATGGTAGAAGAGACTCATCTCCCAGAACTTCCTTTTCTAAATGCCGTAGTAAAGGAAGTTCTAAGGTTACACCCTCCCGGACCATTCCTGGTGCCTCGTCGCACTCGTGAGCCGTGTGTTCTAAGGGACTGCACCACTCCAAGCGGCACACAACTCCTGGTAAATGCGTGGGCGATACATAGAGATCCTGAATTTTGGGACAGTCCTTCAGAGTTTCAGCCTGAAAGGTTCTTGAGCGGGAGCTTGAAATGTGATTATAGTGGAAATAATGATTTTCGATATCTTCCTTTCGGGTCAGGGAGGAGAATTTGTGCAGGAGTTCCATTAGCTGAGCGAATAGTACCACATATCCTAGCTTCAATGCTACATTTGTTCGATTGGAGGCTACCGGATGGGGTGAATGGTGTTGATCTCACTGAGAAGTTTGGCCTAGTGTTAAGAAAAGCGACGCCCTTTATCGCAATTCCGAAGCCAAGACTATCAAACCTAGACTTATATGCTTAAATGCATGCTTTTTTTCTTCAATGGAGTAGATACTCAAAATAATGGCCTCTTTACTTAACCAATTTTCAGGTGCTGTTATATTAGTGTGCAATCTAAGATTTGACTAGGACAGAAAAGTTTTAAGTTTCACCACAATTGAGTCAAAATAAGTTGAAACTTTGGGAAGGAAACTTCAATTTACTCAAATTCCAAATGACAAGGCTAAAAATTGTCATAAGAATTAGAGTTTACATCTAATATTTTTTATAAAGTATTAAATGGGTATTTGGTAAAACTTAATACTTATCGCTTAATTATTTAAATTTATTTTAAATTAAATTATTATTAAGTTGTTAATTTCAAACTTATTATTTATTTTTTACTTTAAATATTAAAGTTGTTTGATAAAATCAATTTAAAATTTGTTTTAAATCTATCAAAATGATACACTTATCCTTATTAATTTTAACTAATGTTTCTCCTCATTGATTTTAACTCATATTTATTTTTATTAATTTTAAGTAATAATTTTATTTATAAAAAGCCTATATTTAAAGTATTGTAGATATATAAGATAAATATAAAAATATTTATCATAAAAAATGAGTTATGGATGTGGAATCATGATTCTAAAATATGCTTTCACCCGTATAGGAAATTGAGGTAAAAATGATTTAAGATTAAAACTAAATTAACTATTTTAACTTAATATTTAGAGTTAAAAATAATTTTAAGATGTAATATTAATTTATTTCACTAAATATGTTTAATTTATTTAATGATTTAAATTAAGTTACTAAATCATATTAAGTTATTAAGTTGATTTATCAAACATTCTAAAAGTTTGGAATATCTTGAGAGATTGCTAACTTCAATTTTTTTCTAGTGCAATGGTAAATAATATTAATTTAGTACGCGTGATATAATTGATTACTCAATAATAGATAAATTTACGATAAAACTGTAAAGGAACTTCCTATTCAATATTTGATTTAAGCTAATTAATACAAAGCCAAAAATGTAGAACTTGTAGGTATGCATATGCAACAAAGTTTAATTCTTTGACTTCAAAAATTTACAGTGTCAACTTATTAAGCTTGACTTATTTAGTGTCATGTAGATAAAAGAACTGAAAGGATCTTAATATTAATAACTTATTCACCTAAAACTATGCTTATAACCTACGGCCATATAGCTTCAGTATTAACTTATCATGTCACCAAGACCATTTATTCACCTTTACACCAATCATTGCTTATATTTGGCACCGCATCAATCAAACCATTTCTAAGTAAGAAACCCCATTTTCTCTCTATTGCTAAGCTAAAGGGTGGTTGGATATGAAGGAGATTTTGTTTTCTCATAAATTAATTTAATGCATTCATATTTGCCCATTCAAAGCATAATGTCATGGATGTGAGTATTTCCCAAGCTTATATGTGGTACTTAGACAACTCAAGCCGCTAAGTGATCCTTTTCTCAACTTAACTTTTTATACTAAGCAATGTACACGAATTGAACACTATGAACAACGAAGGAAGCAACACTCAAAGAGTTTGAAAAAAATGAAACTTGTGTTGCACTAAAATGCTTTACGAGACTAAGAATGCTCTTAAGTATTTGGTGCCTTAACTAAATGAGATTTTCCCCTATTTATAGCCACCTATAGAACTCTTTCAAACCCTCAACGGTTCCTTATATCTATAGAATTTTCTATAATTACCTACACAAATGCTATGTACAAGCTCTATACAAGATATTTTCGGAACTCTCTATATTTCTCTACATATTTTTATTGTCTTCCATCCTTGTGTAGAAATTTGTGAATATCTCTAAGCTTCTCTAAAATCTTCCACACTTCTCCACTAGTAGACAAGTGTAGATGATTTTAGGGGTTTCGAAAGCTTTTTGTTCACTATAAAAGCTCAAATAAGTGTCATTTTGATAAGTTGTGACAATAAGTTAACAATCACCTTGTCTATTTTTCTTCAAGTTTAATATTTCAACTGGTAATCCATTTGAATTGCCTCCTATGCGATGCTGGTATTGAACTAGGTGATCCTAAAGTTAAATGTGAACATTTTGCTAGTTAGATTTGATAGACAAGCAGTAACTGTTGTTTTGGTCACTTGATTTCTGCATTGACCACATAATGCTCACATTTGCATGTAGTAAGCTCATTAGTTGTGGTTTCACGGTAAGGTGTCAAACTTAGTGTCAACATTATTATTGATTAAGAATAATTGAACTATTTCTATGTTGAACGATGTACTCATTTTCTAAGTATTTTTATTTTTCAATGAATTTGGCTTACTTACAAAAATGAAAAGTAATTTAGAAATTCGTACCGTAATTGATTTTGGATATATTTATAATCTAAAAGTTAATTTTATAGCGCAATTTGCATGAGTAAATATCAAACAAAGTCCTGGTTATTTATACTTTCAAAGACTAAGCTGTGGGTCTGGTCTGGCTGAACTGTCGATCGACAATATCTTCGGTTCGGGTGGCTGAACCAATTGGCACCATTGGCCTTAAAAGATAGATTGTTTGCCAAGCAACCATTTTAGTTGTGAGAGTACAATAATAAAAATTGAATTGAGCAGTATTTCAAACTATATAATTCACGCCAATCATGATAGAAGTTCAAGGTACAAGAAAACCATTATTCATAAACAAAAAGTTTAGTTGCCTTTCATTAGGCATCACAAGCTGTTCCTCCAGGTCCCCCAAAGAGCATAGCATACCGCCTTGGCTCTCCTGTATATCCTTTATATGCCACTTGATAACAATTAGGATTAGGGTTGTCTGTAATTTCGAGCAAGCTTGTATTTTTGGGTTCAAAAAGTATATTTGAGGAGTCAACAAGTTGCATATTACTAATAAAGCATGTCCTTGAAAAATCATTAGCAACGAAATGGCCACTACCCATTGGTGGGGCTGGCTGATTTAGAGGGCTATAAGCCTTTCCTCCAAATTGAATCTCTGAGGCAGAGACAGCCATGGTTGTGAATATGGATTTTGGCCAATAACCAATGAATTCTTTTTTTTTCCATGCTTTGTTTCATGTGCCATCCACCAATTTCCTGATTTTGAGTCCTACAGTCCAAAAGGACAAAAAAATGCATTAGTGGTGTAAATATTTTAGCATAAAGTATGTACCTAAGAACATGATAGTAATGAGCATGATTAATACATAGTCTTGCATACTTCAATTTGGACGTGTGTTTAGCACTGAAATAGAGAAATTTTGGACTAAATCACAATATTGTGTGCAAGAGGAAAACATAATTTTGATAAGAGTGAGTTTTGATTTTAATGATTGTTTTCTTTTATTGATGTTCTAAGTTATATTAATTCAACATAATATGAATGAGCAACCAGTTTTGTTCAAAAAGTGTTTTGAAAAACAATTCTAAAAAAAAAATTAAGAATAATTTTTGAAAACTTTTCTCTCATATTTTGTAAAATAAAGGTCTGTTTGAAAACCTGAAATATTATTAAGTTGTTTTCTATGTTTTTAAATGTATTTTTAAAATAACTTTTATACGTAGTGTTTCAATTTTAATCATTTTTTTATATTTGCATAATTATTTTAAAAAAAAAAAGTAAAAACAACTCAAATATATTATCTGAAAATACCATATTTTTTGTTTTTAAGAATAGAAAACTATTTTCTATTTTCTACTTATCTAAAAACATCATATGTATGTATGTATATATGTATAGTTTTTACCTTGAAAATGAGTATATCCAACATATATTGCACATCCCCACCGTACTCGGAAATCGGAAGTATCTGACCCAAATAGTTTTCTCGACTAATTTGTACAAAACCAGGGCACAAAGAGTTGAAACACCCGGTTGTTCGATAATTATCAGCCTATTGCAAACCAAATATACGTCTAATTAACATATTCAAACCAACAATTTTATACGATAAAATTTCATGTAAATAAAAGTTTCGAAGTCTTACAGTCCAATAAGTAAAAGATCTTGTGTGGTTGTCTCCAAACAATTTCGGATTTATCTGAAAGCATCCAAAAAAAAAAAAAAAAGTTTATTACAACATGCATATTAAAAGAGCTAGAAAAATCATTTTAGTCCTTAGGAAAAGGGAAGATCATAGAGTTAGATCACTTACAGTCCATCCGAATTGTATGTTATTGGTTTGTTCTAGACTATTCTGAATCCATATCGACGCTTCGCTGAATTGGTTTTCTGAAACTTTTACGTTACGGATGTTGATCTTTGCTGCAGCTCCATAATATCCTTTGGACGTGTCTGGTGCTGTTTTGACCAGTTGGAACTTCATGCAAGACACGAACATGAATCAATACTTTATTTCAATTAATTTTTTTGACATGTCTAATGTTGTGTGTATACATCATGAGTTGGAAAAGATCGAAAGGCTTACATGAAATCCAAAATATTTTGAGGTAGATGGATGAGCGTTTGCATTTGCATTTGCGCGATAATGATTTGAGACGGATTTTGCTGCAACTAAATCTTCCTTCCTAGTCCTTCGTACGAGGACTGTTCCTTCGGGACATTTTTCCAGTGTCTTGGGCATGGGGTGTTGCGGTATTGAATCTCTAATGTTTGGAATTTCTTTAGGGAGAGAGCTAGGTGTCATCTGTTTACAAGGTATTTATATATGAATAAGTTCATTTCTAATAAAAGAATCAATCATAAGAATATAACAAATGAGAAAAAATGGGTTATGATTTACTAATTTGAAAATATATCCTCAAATTTTATAAATCGGTTTTATTTTCATCCATTTGAAAAAGACCTCAAATAACTATTTCTTGAGATGATCATTTCACTTGTTATATCAATAACACTAATTAGCAAATCGATAAAATAGATGTTTAATTATACAGAATCGATCTCCCTTTTACTTTTATTTTTTTTTAAATAAAAAATAAAAATCATGAGATATTTTTTTAAAAAAATAAAAATACAACTAAAACTAAAATACTTAAAAATTAAATACAAATAAAATAAAAAAAACTTAAAAAATAAGTATATGATATCTATATTTTTAACTAACATACTTTACCAACAAAATGAAATTCAATATTTTATTTTTATATTTTTAGCTTTCAAATTTTTTAAAATTTTTTATTTTATTCTCCATGTTAACCAATAAAAATTTTATTCAATTATATTAAAATATATATATATATATATATATATATATATATATATATATATATATATATATATAAAATATAAAATCATTATTAACTAAAAAATTAGAAAATATTTTATTTATCATTTGAGAATCCTAAAAAAATTTCCACAATGATTTGTACCTCATATTAAATAATAAAAACTTATAATATATTTATCTATAATATATTTTTATTACCTTAAAATGATAAATTATTTTTTTGATAATTTTATTTAATATTATCAAGTAAAATATCATTTCAAAAAATAATTATCAGACTTATAAAAAAATGCATGTATTTTAAAATATTTTTAAATTGATGAAGATAAAACTGAGATTCTCCTTTTTTTCATAAGTTTTTTTTTTCCTTTTTTATCCATCACTTAACAAAAAAACATGTTTTCTTTTTCAGAAGGGATTTGCATTTACCTGGATTTTATGATCTTTGAGCAATGGGTGATCAAAAGCAGGTTGCTTGTTGATATCAATGCAATCCAGAATGCTTCCATCCACATCCTGTCATACATAAATTTGCATCCATTAGATTTTTAATTCTAAAGATGTTAGTAATGGAACAAACTGATGAACTAAACTACCAAAAATGTGCATATTTATATTTTCCCGAGAACCAAACATAACCCTATTGTTTTATTCAAATATTTGATACAAACAAGCGAGACTCCGAATCAAAGTGCACTACAACTTTCAGGAGGGTAGATTAAAGTAGAAATTGAAAATCCTTGTTTGAGAAGAAAAAAAATGAAACCAAAAACTTGAAAATTAAAATGGTGAGACCTGGAAGGATTTAACAGGCGGTTTATTCAAAATCTTGAGTTGTCTTTCTAGCTCGGACTCTTCTTTCTCCAGGACACTAATATTTCTTTGGCTCCTCCAATTTAGACCAAGAAAAATTAGTGCAAAAACAAGTAAAATCTTCATCTTGCTAGCATCAAGCAGTTTCTGAATCTAAGTCTATTAGACTTTTATGCATAGGCTCAACCATTAATGAAAATTAATAGTTAATACTACGATTGTTTTTTTTTTTTTTTTTTGGTGCTGCAATTAATGGAAATTAGTTGCAGAAATGAATCAAATAATAATTTTTCTGTAAGGGAGTACTACCTTTAGTGTGGATATCCCCATTTTTGCTATTAGACTTTTGCATATATAGCTCAACCTATTAATGTTGAAATGAAGATATAATTAGCATATATATGTATGTGGTATATTTTTTCTGGTTATGTCATTAATGCAAATGAATGGCATAATGTATAGAATGAGTTTTCTATACACCACCCCATTTATTTAAAATAATTTTCATCTTTGTCCCATTAAAAAAAAAAAAAAAATCTTATTCCCCTTTTAACCTTTTTTGAAAATTTTCTAATTTAATTACATTAAAAAATAAATATTTTATAAATAATTAAAATATTAAAAAAATTGTAAACTATTTTATTGAAAAGTATTTTATTATTGTTATTATTACTATTATATATTTAAAAATAAAAAAATAAAAATTAAATTAATTTATATATAATCGGAGTAGGGCAAAGCGGGAGAACCCATCCTAGTTTTTTTAAAAAAAAAATCTTAAACCCACCCCTAACTTATTTATTTAAATTTCAAATATGTCCCATTCGGGATAGTCTGAGTATCTACTCGTCTCTCATCCCTATTTATAGTCATCCAATTAGTGCAAATTAATACTTACAAACCGGTAATATGTTTTTTTTTTCTATTCTATTAGACCAAATTTTTGGTGATTTATGTAATGAATGCTAATAGGATGGCTATAAATAGGAAAGGCAATGAGACAGTTTCTCTGGGACCCAAAATTTTTGGTGATTTATGTTTTATTGAAAAAAAAAATCTTTAAATTGTACACAAAGATCAATTGAATTTGGCCTATTTGTTTATGTTTTATTGAAAAAAAAAAATCTTTAAATTGTACACAAAGATCAATTGAATTTGGCCTATTTGTCTTAGAGATCACTATTTTCTTTCTTATATATAATTCATTATTTGTCAATTCTTTGGTATATAATATTGATGTGAAACATAAACAACAATCATGACACATGTGCTTGTAATTTCTAAAATTGAAATTAAACCACAACATATTATAATTTGGGTATAGTGATCACGATCAAGATTTAGAATAGACGACCTATTTGACATAATTGTATTAGTTTAGACCAAAGCATTCGTGGCTTTGACTTTCTTCTTATAATCATAGTCTGACCTATTCTCACAAAATACATAAACCAACATTGGCAACCTTGTATTAACTTTTGTTGTATCAATCAAGTTCTCGCCACTTGCTTCTATGCCAAAAACTAGTTCTACATTTGGGGGTATTAACATTGCCTGCAAAATCAGAGTAGGAATTTTAGTATTCAAATTTTCACCCAATTCAATATATACATATATTTTTCAATTTAAAATCAAATGAGATGAAAATTACCTGAATTATACCAACATGATATCTCTTGAGTGGTTTATCTCTATTGATGACCATGTTCCAGGCTAATATAAACCATCAACCATCCAAGTAGCTTTTGGAACTTTAATGGGTTTCGAAAGATTGCCCCTCATCTCCATTTATTTCTTCTTTGCTCGAAGCTCTTCATAGGCATTATATGCATCCGATCTTCACCTTATAGATTCTAGTAAGGAGTTGATTCTCACCTTGAGTTCATCATATTCCCTCTTTACTCTCTTTCTCTTCATAACAAAGTCAAACCTTACTTTGTTCTTCAAGAAGTTGTGTTTTTGCACAAAAGATGCCTTTTTTAATAATGAAATAGGTATAGAGAAAGGAAAGGCAAATGTATTTAACAACACACTAAAGAAAAATTCAAAACAAGCCAAAGAAGTCCAAATTCAACCGATAACTCAAAATGCTAATAACACTTAATAAGAAACATCATAAGCATTGAACTAAGTTCCTAAATTTTTCAACAAAAGTTAGTAACTGATACAAAATCTTTATTTGAGAAAATAAAATTCGCACATCATTAACCAACCTTGCTTGTGATAATATCAGACAGCTCAACTCCAACTTTTGCATCAATATGACCTACACATTGTCTATTTTTTGTTAGGAAGTCTTTATTAAGAAATTGATCTCATTTGCAACAAAGGAAGGACAGGTTAACTAAAATTGATAGGTAATAGGAAAGAAATTGTAAGAAATGTAATGATGTTTGTTTGAAGGTTTTCAAAAACACCAAATTCCGGTGAGAACAAACTCAAGTATGGTTTTCTACTACAAATCCCCTTTTGCAATTACAAACCAACAATATTACTACCACTACCACAAAGAGAATCCAGTGTACTTCACATAAAGCAACCCTACCAACATCCAGAAGAGGGATATGTACCATTCATAACTGATTTTGAAAACCAACTACTCACAATTGTGACAATTGTTGGTAAGTATTAGTTGTGTTCTCTCTCAGTAACATTGCTTGTGTTTGTGTTGGGAGGACATGATTTTTATTAGTTATTTATTTATTTTTATTTATTTTTATTTTTATAGAAAAACAAAAATACATATATAAGACATAAAAGACAGTACTTTGTGTATAGAGGATATACAAGAGGCACAATAGAAAAATGAAAACACATATTTTCGAAAAACAGCAAACCAATGACCTTTTGTTTGCAATTTAGACCATCTATAAAGTCTAACATTGTACAAGTAAGCAACTACTAATGACACCTTAGACACCTTAAAAGGGACTTAATAAGGGTCTCCTTCAGCCTCTGATATGAATGTTTTTCTTCATTAAAAAAGTTCAGGTCCATATGCTCTCTCCAAATAAACCAGAGCAAGCATAGGATAGCCATTCACTAAACCTTCCTCCTAATTGGCTTATCCAATCCTCATAGTTTTCAACTTAACAGAAACTATCTCGTTGACTTGAGATAAACCCATTGCAACCCTAAAATATTCAACAACAGAACCCACAACTGTTTGGTCCTATTGTAGTGAATCCAAATGTCATTTGCCTCCCACGCAAAAATACAAGTCCTTATAACACTAGTTCCCAAACCTAGTGAACATGGAACAAAATTATCTTCAGGATTACCTTGATGTGTTTTTTGTTTCAATAGGATTGCCCTTGTTCATGGAATAACCTTATGATTTTTGAATTAGCACTAGTTCCCAAACCTAGTGAACATGGAAAAAAATTATCTTCAGGATTACCCTAATGTGTTTTTTGTTTCAACCGAATTACCCTTGTTCATGTTGAGATATTAGGAATGCTTTCCGTATATCATTCTTTCCTTATATTATTTAGTGTTGAGATATTAGGAATGTTTAAATATTAGGTAAGTTGAGATATTAAGAATATTGAGATATTAGGAAAGTTGAGATATTAGGATATTAGTTGTTATTTCCTTGTATCATTCCTTCCCATTCTTAGAATGGTGATTACTCTCTATATATTCTATGTACATGAACAAATGAAAGAAATGAATGGAAAAAACTACCATTTATCAATTTGAAGATTGT
>CM074691.1:18938815-19032104 GCA_037355405.1 Vitis amurensis
GGCTTGCACTGGTTGCATATACATCATTTCTAGCTTTTCCAATCTCCTTTCCATAGCTGCAATCTCTGCCTTCATGTCTATGCCATCATTTAAAATATACATCTCATCCGTAGCATTAGGTTGAGACGTCATTCTTCCCATATCTCTAGCATTTGGTTCATCCCATCCTCTTGAGACTTCAACCATATAACTCATGAAGTTCATGGCTTCCTCTGCTATGGTATTCAATATGACATGCACAACTAGCAATTTGTGAATTAAAAACAGAGAACACAAAAGAAAACAAAAGAAAAACAATTCAAAGAAAGAAAATTAAGGTAAACTAAAAACTAAATAAAAGGTATACTAAAATATGAACAATAAAGAAATAAATAGAGTTAGTAAAAGGAAAAGAAAAGTCACCAAACTTGTGATGAAGATCACAAGTACTCTAGAAAGGTGATATCACTGTAAAGTGGCACCATCCCCGGCAACGGTGCCATTTGATTCGTCCCTAGCAGCGGAAGTGGCAATGGCACCATCTGATTCGGGGTTCGATCCCCGGCAACGGCGCCATTTGATTCGTGCCCAATTGGTGTCTCAGCTGATTCGTGTCCAGCTGGTGCTCCTTGATTGAGGGAGTAATCAACAAAACTTATAACCTATTACACCATATACTAGGGTAGCAAAGACAAAGCTACTATAGCATAGTGGCTCTAGGATCGTCCATTGGGATGAGTTTTCACTTCACAAATGATATTAATTCAAAGTTGAATTGGTGCCTTTTCATTTCAAGGTTAGCTTTAAAAGAAAACATAAACTTGTTTGAAAGAAAAAGGTTTGGTTTTAAACTAACCAAAAATAGTAACTGATTTTACTTATAAAGAAAAGTGTTTCTTGGAGTTCAGATCACTAGGCTCAGATTCCTCATACAAAAAGGGTGTTCCGGTCACTTGTTTCTTTTCCTCGCATTAGAGAATTAACATATAGTTCCTTCTCCAACCAGTGTTGTACTGAGATGCTTCCCTTTAATGGGTTCAAACACTAAATCCCTCTCACTGATGCACCTTGCAATGGCTCATACCTCTCACCTAGCACTTGCCATTCAAGGTGATCTTTAACCTTGGATTACCCGTCAAAAGCTCGCAAGAGATAACTAATGGATGTCTCCTTGGAGTCCAAAAGCTTACCAAGTGTTGGCTATTCTAGAAAATCCTACCTTCAAACCACCTCCCAAAGGCTCGCAAGGGGTAAACTAGTGCATTTCCATGGTTGGAAATCACTTGCCTTACCAAGTGTTGGCCCAGGTGATTTAAAGGCGTTTTAAGTTAACTAAAAAGATAAAAACCATTAACGGGTCACACTTTCTCTTCATTAAAAACTAAAACAACAAAACTTCCAATTTATGCATTTGGAAACTCACCCGGCTTTCCTCACTCCAAGAGACAAAAAGCTTAGCCTCTCATCCTCTGTGGAAAAATCCTCAGAGTTTGGTTGGCTAGAAATAAAACTAATGAGAAAACAAGAATATATATGAAAAACAGAGCAAGTGCTCTGTTCTTTGATTCTATATATGATATATATTTGATGATCCGAGCCTCCTTTACAGTGTTTACAAGAGAGTTTATATAGGAAGGTAATTTACCCTTCCTTGGATACTTCCTAGCTAAGGAATTACATGAGTGGCTGAATACAAGGAGAAAATGGAAATTTATACAAAAATATCTGAAGAAAAGATCTAAAAGAGTCGGTGCACAAATATCAGGAGGCTTCAGGAACCATTTCGCAGGAGAAAATGGTGTCTGCGAGATTTCGCAGACACTCAAGAGGGCTGCGAAATAATTTCGCAACAACATGCTATCTTCACAGGGCTGCGAAGTTGGCTTCCACCTTGAGGTTCTCAGCGTTCCAGCTTGCGGCATGTATCGGGTAGCTTCAGGAGGAATTCCATAGCACTGTACAAAAAGGTTGCGAAATTCTCGCAACAAAAGGCTGATCTCGCAACACTTTGGAGTGATCTGCTTGCAATGGCTGTAACTCCTTCGTTTCAACTCTAAATTGCACAGCGTTTGAAGCATTGGATTCTTGATTTCCTGAGCTTTGAAATGGTATATAGAATGTAGAAAATGGACTTCGGTAAGTGCTCTAAAAGTGCAAAAGAAGACTGCAGCTGCTGTCCTCTGTTTTCTTCACTCTGTTTTCCTCTTCTCCTTGCTTCTCTCCTTGCATACTTTGAACGACTTTGGCAAAGGGTTATGGAGCTCCAAAGCTTGGTTCTTCATGAATTTGAGCTCTTCATTGCTTTGCCATGGATTTCAAATAACTCTCCTCAATCTTGGATTGTTTTGGTGATCAAATTACTAACAAAAACACCAAAACTTGCACAAAATGAGTAAAATTGCTTTCAAGGACCCTTAACATGCCAATTGAGTTAAAAGGCCTAAACTACTACTCAAAAGTGGTTAAAAGGATTGATTATAGGCTAATCAAATAGCACTTTTTGAGTAGTAATCATTAATGGTTTGTTTGTCCCTTTTGCACAAGAGTTAGATTGATTTATAATGATCTTAAAAGTTCTAAAATGTAGTCACTTCCATGGGTTGATTGATGGGCATGATATTAAGTCTTTTGTTATTTTCATTATGTTAGATAAGCTGCAGAAGATTAATAGAACATCTTTTAAGTGAGTAAAAACTTGAAAAAGGACCTTATGTTTTCATACAAGGTGAGTAATTGTTTTTAAGATTAAAAAAAGAAAAAAAACTTATTTCTATTTAATGTGCCTTGAATAGTGAGTGAAGTCACCTTGAATCTCCTTGGTTGTTTGAGATAATATTGTGTTTTCTTGATTTTTCGCTCTCTTAGTTAAAAATAAAAAAATATTATGTATTTTCCCATGATGATTATGGCAACTTAAGAATGTTTCAAGTGTAAAAAGATGTCATTGCAAGATTGGGGCACCCTTATATTGGAAAATGTTACCTTAGTGATCTTCAAATCAAAATAATATATATCCTAGGTTGGTTACCAATGTTTATGTAAATATCAAAATGATATATAAATATGAAAATCAAGAGAAATATTTATTTGAAGGGATGTTTAAGGATGGTATTAACTAAAAATTTGGCCAAGAGAGATATGCATTAACTTCAAGGGAATTAATCTTAAATCTCTCTAGGTGTAGATGTGTGTTCTTAAAAATTATTTTGGACTTATGGATAGATATAATCTTATAAGTGGAAATTAATTAACATTCTTAATGTTTATGCATGGATTCATAAGTGAGTCTTCCTTGAGCTTGAGCTTTCTTGTTAAATTGTTAATAATCTTTGGTTTTTTATCCATGAAGATGATAAATTGGTGAATGTCTCATTCTCATTGCTTTTTTTTTTTTTTTTTTTTTGCTCTTTTAACTCTCTTGGTATAATTTTTTTTATTAATATGCATCAATTTAGCTAAATTTTGAGAGATGAGTATAACCTCCATTTACTCATCATTTGTGCATATTGTTTGTTCATTTCAATCATTTTTATGTTTTTCTTGTGAACCTTTAACTCCAAAATGGTTAATCTTCTCTTCCAACAAAAGTTGGATCAATCAAATTTAGACTAGATTGATCTATTGTGTAGATTGTGTACAATTGAGAGTTCAAGATCAAAATATTGATTGACCAGCCTTAATTAATGTCACTTACACTTAATATGTCACTCTTACACTTAACCATTTTTTACTAATCATTTGTATTTAAGTCTTTCCACAGTCCATGGTTGACAACTCATGATCAAAATGTTGCTAGTCTTGATCACTTAAATTTTTACTCAAAAAATTTTCAAATTGCCCTCAATCCCCAAATTTGGTGTCTCTTCGCTTCCATTACACAATCAATCATTTTTGCATTTATTTTATCTTATTTCATTTAAAGAAATTAAAATTTTGGAAAATAAAAAATCCCTCAAATCTATAAATCCCTTTTCATTTTCAATTAAGCCTTAATTTTTAAAAATCCATTAAAAAAAAAGTCTTTTTCTCATCTTATTTCCTATATACTGTTCAACCTTAAGGCTATCAAAATCTTCAAATGTCATTGAATTCATCAAGACCCACTGTTCTTTGTGTCAGGCATCTCACTATTGGTGATTCTGTTAGGATAGAACCCTTAAAAGCATGATATAATGTAACAAAATATAGTTTCATTGATAAATTTGATTTATTTAGTATTCTGGTTCCCTTATTCTATCCTTATTTACATTAATTGTCATATGAGCATTCATGTCCCTATCACTTGCATTATACATTACTTAGATGCATTAGGAGTTGCGTAAAAGATCCAAATCATGGGTTCCTTGCAAAGTGATAAGTAGTTCATAAATTTGGACAATTCATCAAAGATTATAGTACATTACCTCCTAATTGGATGAATAACTTGTCTTAGTCATTGGGATGGTTTTCCTATAATGAGTGAACTAAAATGGATGGTTACATATTAGATAAGACATATAGTGAATTATGACATTAGCTACCGGGTAGTCATGATTCACAAAGCTACTATGCCACATGGACTTTCAACCTTGAGAAAATATTGAACTAGTGCTGAGATCACTAGTGATTTTGACCTATGGATAAGACCTTAATATGGACATATGTAATGGGTTATGTATCTCAATGTTTTCATTTTTCTATATTGCTTACTTGTGCATATTATTGATATAATATTGTTGAAAGATGGTCTTTCCTTTGTCTTTTTATGGGATAAAAAGTGGGAGAAGGATATTTAACTATTATTGAATTATTGCATTGTGATATTATGTTATTCTCTAGTTTGTTTATGTGCGAGTACTATTAATTGTGTGCTTGTTGAATCTATTTGTAGGATTTGTAGAGGGTTTTATTCCAAAATTGCCCAAGGTAAAGATTGTGCTTGCTTTAGCTAGGTTGGCAAATCTTAACAAAATTTCTTAAGTGTCTCCCAACTTAGGTGTTTTGAATCCTTCCTTAGACTATTTACCTTATGAAGATCAAAGTGTTGAAAGTGCTTAGAGGTTAAGGTATATAAAGTAGTGGATGGACGAAATCAAATGTGCCAAAAATTTCAAATTAATTGTTATCCTGGATATTTTCGAAAAAAAAAGAAACAATAAAAAGCTTTGGGGGTCTTTGACATCATTTTTTTGCCAAGTCTTTTTATGTCTATTTCAAGGTTGATCCAACCTTAAGTAGGATTGCCCCACCTTCAACTATGGAAACTTTCGGTCATTGGATTGAGGTTTCTCCTTTCTATTTAAACCCAAAATTGCTATCTAGGGTTGGAGAACACCAAGCAAGCCATCACACACACTCCATTATGCCCCTCTTCCATTATAAGCATGAGTGTGTTTGTTTCTCAAGAAAATCCAACCCATTTTGAACTTCAAAACAATTCTTGATTAGATTTTTACTTTAAAATTGGCTAATTCATTTGATTTTTTTTTTTTTGTCCATTCTCTCCTTATTGTTACATTTACATGTGAATTGTATTCATTTACTTATCACAAGACCGTTAATGCATCCATTATTGCATGTGATTTGGCTTGTTTTTTGAAAATTTTTGAAGGAGAAAAATATAAATTCTAAAAAATTTCTGAGGGAGAATCATTCTAATCAATTCATTTCAAGTTGTAAAAAACACTTATTCACCCCCTTGTAGGTGTAGTTGAGATTCAACTACAATCTTATATTGAAACTAGGGAAACGAGGAAAGAAAAAACAACCAAACACAAAGGGGATTACTTTTCCGGGAGCATATACATGAACAGGAATATACCACACATCCAGCAATTACCCAGTTTACAAAACACCTTTTTCATTTTGGCAAGAAGCTTTAAGAGAGATATCTTCAACAAGCTAATTGGAACAGGATCGGCTACTATTGCGGGGGGAACCATTAACATGTAGACATAGGATCAGTGTTGTCGCCATCCCCAGATTTCTTGGCATAGAATCTCCGGTACATAGAGTCAACTTCAGTAAGATAATAGGTGCCTGAAGCCAGCAAGCTACAGTCCTTGCTCATCACAAAGGCCTTGGCACCATAGCGATGCTCCATTAGCTTCAATGTTTCGACAAATTTTTCAGGAGGAAACTGCATATGAAGAGCAGATAGCATAATATTGCAGAAGGAAAAAAAAAACCAGATGTTAAACTATGGTGCATTTAGAAACAGCTTGCTTACCAGAGATGATGATGCAGAAAAAAGAGGGAAAGAAAAGGGAGAGAAAACTTCTAGCAAGAAATGAATTCTAGCTGTAAATATACTATTTCTAGTGAAGTAATTTCAACATTTGATTTTCAGAGAAGGAAATTAGAAGTTGAAAACATGGCGGAATCTCAAACCTCAATAATTGTCCATAACTTTCATTTCCCAGGTAACACATAGCCAGCAAAGTTTGCTTCATCATATATTCCTCTAGCAGAGATACTGAATTCTTAGTTTTACATCTTAGGGGATGCTTATATCAGCATGTCAAATTACAAATCCCACTAAGAAACTGTTTGTTTAAATGGGTGAATTTAAGATGTATTTTCTAATTTTAATTTATATACAGTTGAAACCAATAACCCAAATCAGATGCAAACAAGTGTTATTAACTTTACCTATTTTGTGCAGAGACACATATGATGCATTAAAAAACATTAATTACACGATTTTGCCACTACACTATGACAAATATAATGTGAAAACACCAGACTGAGCCAGGCTCTAGGCCTTGTCATGTAGCCAATAAGAACACAGGCACGGGATAACTAAGATATATCCAGAAATGTGAGAACTGTAAGAAGAAGAAATACCTCAAGTCTTGATTTCAACTTCTCAGAGACATTCATCACCATTGCAATGTTCAACAAACTGAATGGATGTTGACCATTCTGAAGTTGGAATGAGAACATTGTGGCAGTTAGACCACTCCCATAAGAAAACATTATTACCCGCTTACCTGCCTGGAAATCAATATAATAATTGAAAAACAAAAAAAAAAAAAAAAAACTTTTAGGAATCTTTCCACATTAACCTTAATAGCTCTTAACATGTAGGTTCACTTGGAGTTAGGAACTATGAGGGAAATGATAAGAGAATGAGCAGAAAACAAAGAAGACTAAAAAAACATATTTGAGATAAATTGTTTTTTCCTCACTTGCTTCACTTTTTTGAGTAGTGAATGAAGAGCCCAAACATGAAAATTTTTCAAGTGATTTTCATTAAATTTCATTTTCCTTCTATTTTCCATCACAACCAAACAAGATTCCCTCTTCTTTTTTTTTTTCTTTTTTTTTTTTCCCCTTTTTCCTTTCTTCTGATGTTTCCAAGGTCCAAACAAACTTGTAAGAGCCAAACAGCTGGAAAAGAAAATTGAAAAGGTATTTACCAGTGAATCATGCATATTGTGAAGAAGGGATGCAAATGCCGCATAAAGAGATGCAGTGTACATGTTGCCAACTTGTTTTGGTAACAAAGTTGTTGGTTGCACCTTTGCATCATATAGATGCTTTGCTACCTGCTGTGTTGCCTATAGATTGGAATAAGAATTCATCAGCAAGAAGTTCGTACCTAGCAACCATGCAATAGAATCAACTTTATCAGTAACAGGATCACAATGGTTTACTGTTTCAAGATCCCGGCTCTGGTAGCTCTCATCCTTAGATAGGGCTGAAAATGGAGCTAGCTTTTCTCTTGCGGCCTCATCAACAAGGCTGATCAGACAAAAGCAGTAAACGGTAAACCTGACAAGTGTACACCAGATAAATTCCACAAACACAAACACACACAAAAGTAATTGAGTTGCAAGACTAAAGGAGGGGGGGGGGGTGGGTAGAAGATATTACAAGAACAACACATTTTTCCAAGTCACACTTTCTCATATTATGAAGTTTGCTTATTTCTCTACAAGAGATAACGTAGATGTAGCACCATAATGTTTTGACACAAACTTGTTAATAAAAGTTTTATTAAAGAAAGAACCAGAAGTGATTGCAAAAGCTTCTGGAGAAACTATTGATCTTGAAATATACCATATCCAGAGGTCCTTAATGGGTTTAAATTGTCAAGACCAAGTTCTCACTGCAACTCTATGAAAGAATATAAGTTCTTCTACGTTTGATCAGAACAATGAATTACCTTGCCCAGTCCCTTCTCTCTTTTGGTCATGGTTCTTCCAAACTATACTAGAAGACCATCTTATAAAAAGAATAAAAGGTTGGCTAATAGGAGCAACAGCAAAGCTGATGATGTTCAACTTTACATCAAAATGTTGGCATGGTTTTCAGTTTAATAACACTATTTTTATTACATTTTTGTAACCTTTGGTTGTTCAACAGAAAATGATTAATATAGGAAATGTGAAAATGGTATCAGAAATGGAATTCCCTGGATCATCATGTGTTTTAAACATAGAACAAAGTTGTGGAAAAATGAGCTCCTAAACAGAGAATTGTAAACAAAACTTTCCAATACATTAACAAGCAATTATATGCAAAAGTATCATAAAGAAACCAGATTGATTATCTAAATTTTCAATAAAAATGACAGAAAATGTGAAGAAGCATTACAGGGTACTCACTCGCAAGATTGGGCTTGTAGAAGTCATAGGCATGAGACATATGACTGCCTTTAAATTTGCTTTCAAAAGCAATAGGTGCACCAGGTCCTACTAGCATGGCAATGGCAGCTGCTCCTCCAGTTGGTCAGGCTGGACCTTCTGCATAGACCTGAAACAAGGGAGGTCCCTTTAGATGTGATGTCCTTGAACCGGTGAAATAAAAATGGCAAAGAGAACGCAGGTAACCATGTCCACCCTGTTGGAGCTTGGGTTCTGAATCCAAGGCTCATTGAAAGAATGTGCTTAATTTATTTATCTTTACAACCTTTGCCTGACAGGTTAGTTTGAATAGGGATATGGCAGCTTCAAAATCAAGAGTTGAAGTGGATTTTGGCTGCTCTGAAGCCTTTATTCATTATTCATAAAAGCAAGCACAATTTTGTAGTCTTCAAGTTAGATATCCAAAATCATCCAATCATAATAGTTTAAGAATAGACAATCTTCTAGGGCGAACTCATCATAAGGCCAAGCAAACAAAACATGCCCACTGTCCAGTTACAGGGCTTGATAATATGTTTAGGGTCTGAGCCCCACATACAAATTCCCTCCATAACATTTCATAGAAAGCCAGCTCTTTTTAGAAGCCATTTGCTTCTCTACTTCCAACTACAACTAAACCTTTTAAATAAACAACGGATGAAGAAAGTCTAGGCCCATTAAGAAAGAGATCATACAGCATTGTCGGTGCACACAAGTCCATAACGCCCATCCCATGAGCTACTCTCCACCCAATTTATACAATTGAATAAAGCTGCAGTCCCACCATAGCATGCATTTGTTTAATCCACTCCTTCAATGCCAGTATTACCAGATTCCTGCTTGTTTACATGAATAAAGTAGAATATTCTCAAAATTGTAAAATAGAAATTTAAGAATTACAAAGTATCATAGCTGCACAAGCAAAAACATTTTGTAGAACATGGATGGTACATATATGACATGTCATGTCAATAAATTCTCCCTTACACAGAAAGGGAGAGTTCAAAATCAGTATGATTGCAAACCTGTGCAAGACCAAATGCCTGCATCCTTAGCTTAATTGAGTGACACTCAAGTCTCCATGGAATCACAGGCTTTTACCTACTGAAGTTAATGTTAGTTTCTATAGGCTGACCCAGAGTTTTCATGACCCTAAGACTGCTCACAGCCAACTAAGGTCCAAGTTTTGAGGCAGTGTTGATGCTATCATGGCCATAGTTATAATACCACATATCCCTTAGATGATGTCAAATTCTTAAATTTATGGGTTATCCAACTTCATTCCTTGAGCATAAGCCTCAAGGGTCCACAACTATGAGGAGACAACTCTTGAGAACCAAAAAGGGAAGTATCTTTGAACAGTTTTGAAAAAATCAAAAGGAAATGAAAAGGATACTCTGAATCCAAAAAAA
This sequence comes from Vitis amurensis, assembly GCA_037355405.1. Lineage (NCBI taxonomy): Eukaryota > Viridiplantae > Streptophyta > Magnoliopsida > Vitales > Vitaceae > Vitis > Vitis amurensis. The sequence continues at coordinate 18,948,816 of CM074691.1, forward strand.
ATAAGGATTACCTCAAAAATTTGCATTAGGAAGGTCTTAATGGACTTGCTTTTGTCTATCACAGTTTCACTGCCAACTTCCAGCCGTTCAATTTTATCTGTAATTGATAGTTGACACCTGCTCAAACTTGGATGCTTGGCATGATTATTTGCAATATGTAGACGACAGTCCCAAGCAAATTTTGAATGAATATGTTTAATTTTTCAAATTTCCAATTTTCAAAACTTTGATCTTTAAATAATTTTTCAAAATTCCAATTTTTAAATTTAATTTTCAAAATTTCCATTCTCAAGTAATTCTTCAAATTTTCAATTTTTAAAACTCCAAACTCTCAAATAATTTTCAAAATTTCAATTTCTTTCAAATTTAATTTCCAAAATTCCAATTTCTTTCAAATTTAATTTCCAAACTTCCAATTTCTTTCAAATTTAATTTTCAAAACTCTAATTCTTAAATTTAATTTTTAAAGTTCCAAACTCTCAAATAATTTTCAAAATTCCAATTTCTTTCAAATTTAATTTCCCAAAATTCTAATTCTTAAATTTGATTTTCGAAACTCCAATTCTCAATTAATTTTCAAGACTCCAATTTCTTTCAAAATTAATTTTCAAAACTCCAAACTCAAATAATTTTCAAATTTCCAATTTCTTTCAAATTCAATTTCCAAAATTCTAATTCTTAAATTTAATTTTTGAAACTCCAAACTCTCAAATAATTTTCAAAACTCCAATTTCTTTCAAAATTTAATTTCCAAAATTCCAATTCTTAAATTTAATTTTCAAAACTTCAATTTTCAAATAATTTTCAAAACTCCAATTTCTTTCAAAATTTAATTTCCAAAATTTCAATTCTTAAATTTAATTTTCAAAACTCCAATTTTCAAATAATTTTCAAAATTCCAATTCTTTAATTTAATTTTCAAAAATCCAATTTTCAAATAATTTTCAAGACTTCAATTTTCAAATAAATTCCAAAACTCTAGTTTTCTTTCAAATAATTTTAATTTCACTCCAGTTTTCAAATATTTTTTTATCCTGCCACTTTTCATCATCCATTAGGGTTCTAAGTCGCTAAAAATCCTATTTTTAAATAAATTTGCTACCTTTCCTTTCAGGTAAGCACTTTTCTCAAATTTTCTTTGATTTTAAAATTTTTTTTTTTTCGTTTTCTTTGATTTTAAATAAGTAAGAATAGATTTTTCATAATTCTAAAATAATGAAATTTGTGAGACTAATTCATGCAAGATAAATTGGGCTTTGGTGGGGGTCCTACATATGATCTCTTTTGATTGTCAATTGCTATACTTAATGTATATTGCTTGATCTTTGTCTTACTCTTTGATATACATGTGATAATTTTATACTTGAACTAACCTTGTTTTCATGATAGCGCAATATTACTTGCTGCCAAGGTACGCTCTCACTCCCATTTTGCTTATTCTCATACATGATTCCTTTTATTATTTGATCATTTCATTGGTATCTATTAATTTTTTAGTTAATTACCATGTTTACTTCACCTTACTTAGTAGAGACGGACTTAGAGGGGTGTTTCGGTCTTTTTACCGTACCTTCTCAATAAGTAACCTGACCTCCGACCCGACTCGGTTTTTCACATTCTTTCTTATTTTATTTTTTCTTTTTAAAAATAAAATAAAAATAAGTGGGACTCCAGAGTCTTTTTCTAAAAATCATATTTTCACCAAATAAATAAAAAGCAAGTCGCGTCATTGAGTAGGAACGCATCGAGTAAAATACGGGGTCCACACTATAAGTTTGCTACAAGACTAAATATTTTCTTTTTGACAAGTTTCCTAAAAATGAAAAACAAATCTCCCATTGAAGTAAAAAAAAAAAAAAAATAGAATAAAAAGATAATAATAAACATTTTTGTTGGCAAAACTTAAAGAAAGGAGGAGAAAAGTTGCTAAAATTAAGGAACCAAATTCCTTGAATAAAGCAATCAAATTTTGGGAATTCAAAATTCAATTTCCCTCTTTCACGAAATTGGTACCCTACAAATTTTTATTATCCTTGTATTGAATATGATAAAGGCTTTGGTTTGAAGATTGTAGACATCAAAATTTTTAATGAAATAAATCATCATTAAATTGGTTTCTTTAAAAAAAAAAAAAAAAAAACTATTGGTCCTACACATATTCGACACTTGCCATACGTTGAAAAGGTGACAAGTGGTCAAATTTGGAAGACTACAAAATTTAGTCTTCCAAATAAAATCAAATCTTCCAAATTATTATTAAAAGAGAATTAAAAAAAATTAAATAAATATTCTCTAATTGACAATTTTTTTTAAAAAGAAACAAATATTCTTTTTGAAATCAAAAGAGAACAAAATAATAATAATAATAATAATAATAAATAAATAAATATTCTCTTGTTGACAAATTTACTTAATTGAGAATTCATTGATCTTCCAAATTATAATCAAAGTGAAAGAATAAGAGGAAGATATTTTTTTGTAAAAAATATTACCACAAGAGATTGTACCCTACAAATTTTAATTTTAATTAAATATTTTGTTTCGTATCATTTTTCCTATTGTTTTGATTACATTGTAGGATCATTGGTAAAATTTATGCATACAAAGATATAAATTGATTATTAAATTATTAAGCCCGGTTTGGGTATATTGTTTGTATATACTTTTATTTTTTATTTTTTATTTTTTTTAAAATAGAAAATGACAATTAACTACCATGTAAAATGTAAGAACCTTTATATTAAAAAATCGTGACTTTTAAGAAATGTTTAAAAATTTTAAGGTAGTAAAAAATATTTACTATCTCAAATTTAAAAAGTTTTAAAAATAATTTTAAATCCATACTCTTTTATATAAAAGTTACTACCGTTTTATTTTAAAAATAAAAAATAGAAAAGTTATCTAACTCCAAATTTTGAAATTCGGTCCGGCTATGTTTGGTACAATTATTTACTTATTTTAGGTTTTTTTTTTAGTAAATTTAATCCGTAAAAATTAGAAAATAATTAAAATTATTATGTTTCTCATCTCAAATCCTCTTTTATATATAAAAATTCTCAATATTTCTCATACATTATATATTTCTTTATATTTTTTCTTTATAAAAAAAAACTCTCAGTCAATATACCAAATAAATATTTTCCTAATTTTCTATTAGGTTATTATATTTTCTTTATATTTTCCTTATTAGTAAGAACTTTCCTATTATTACTTATTTAAACAATTGATTTTTTACATTGAATATTCTAAAAATACACATATGTGCCCTTTCTTACCATTTTTTGTTTGTATTTTTTTTTCCAAATTAAAAGAAATATAACTAAATAAATATTTATAAATAACAATATTTGAGGTCTAGTATAATTCAAATTCTATTTCCTATTTTAATTCAAACTAATAATAAACTTCTACTCAAATTCAAACTTTATATCCAACTTTAATTTAAACTAACTAAAAAATAAATAAATATTAATATTTAAATTAAGTATAAACATTAATTTTTTCTTATAGCATGATTGATTTAGTAAATAATTAGAGTTGGCGAAATTAGTTTTAAATGTTTGACAAAATTATATATAACATAATAGGTGAATTTGTTTACAAATTTAAATATAGATTAATTCGAAGAAGTTAATTTGTTTTTGTCCAATAAATAAATAAAAGAAAAGAAAAGATAATGCATTAAAATAATAAAATTAAACTCTAATTTTTCTATTCTTCTTACGTTAATAATAGGAAAGCATGTATGTGAATCCAAGTAGTAATAAAATTAGGTTACCTCTTTGTATTCCTCTATATATAGGCTATCGTCTTCCCGGCTTAGTCTTTATCGATTCAGTTATGGAGGACGATTGTGAATGGGCTTGGCTCCCCAAGGACTTACTGCACTCCATATTAGACCAGCTACAGCCAATGGAAGATGTTATCAGATTCAGCGCCGTTTGTACGGAATGGCGTTCTGTTGCGGTAGCGAATTTGAAAAAGTCGCTCTCTTCATCAAAGAGGAGTTCCATTCTTGATGAGTCGTACAAAAGACAATATCGGTAATTTACACAGCGTGACCCAGAAGAAGATGTATAAATTCCGGTTTCCAATGCCTCACAATACGAAGTGTTGCGGCTCTTCCCTCGGTTGGTTGATTATGCTCGATGTCACCATGGACGTCATCCTCTTCAATCCCTTCTCCGGCAACACCATTACTTTTCCTCCCATTCGACGATTGGTATTTGAGAAACGTTATGCACTAGAATATGACTATATCCACGGTCTCTCTGCTCTCAAGCGATATGAATATGAAATACGAATACGAGAAGAATATGGGGAAGAAGAATTGGGTTTGAGCCTCGATGACATGACATTTGATTTAGAAGACGATGATGAAATACAAGGAGAAGAAGAAACTGATGAAGAAGAAGAAGAAGAAGAAGAAGAAAAAGAAGAAAAAAAAGAGAGAGAGATAGGGAGTGAGTGTCGCATAATAAAAGGTGTATTGTCTGCAGATCCTAGCGTATGTCCAGATGATTACGTACTGATGGTTATATATGGTGTAGAAGAAAGGTTAGCCTTCATTAAATCTGGTGATGAAGATTGGACTTACGTTGATAATAAAACTAGTGGCTTTGATTATCTCTTTAAGACAAGTCCTCGAGTTAAGGGTTTTCGGTATTTCGAGGACATCCTTTATTGGAAAAGCCAGTTTTATGCTGTGGACCGCCTCGGAAAACTTCTATCTTGTGAAATCAATACAAATTTTACCGATTTGAGAGTTAAGATTGTTGATGTTCCAAAGGGAGGATTTGGGATTGATGCTACTTCTAGTTCAACTTTTTTTCAACAAGTTGTCGAAAGTTTTCAAAATAATTCAACAATTTGGTCAGCCTTTCTGGTAGAATCAATTGAAGGGGATTTACTTTGGGTTCCTAAGTTTAGGTTTAAGTTTCTTACTATGAAAACAGATAATGGTGGTAATGTAGGATGGGTTAAGAAAAAGGATTTGGGTGATGCTGCCTTATTCCTTGGAGACAACCATTCTATTTCAGTTTGCGCTTCTGATTTTACTGGATGTGAGCCAAACTCCATATATTTCGCGGACAAGGAGGATGAGACTGTATGGTGTTATCCTGGTTATCCTTTTGACATGGGTGTATACAACTTGAAACACAAATCAATTGCACGAGACTACCAATTGAATCCTTCCCAAAGATCGATGCCACCTCCGATTTGGATATTGCCTACATTCATGTGAAGCTTCTTTTATTTAGATATTTCAATTTATTTTTAGTAAATTTATATATTCCAATTGTCAGAATTAGTTAATCATATTATTTTATAATCCACTAGATTAAAATCCAAGATCCTGCGTTTCATGCCACTCACATGGTCGTGGCCTCGGAGATAAATGGAAAGGGGTGTTCAGAGAAGGAAAAGAAACCAACCTAAATTCCATGATACATTCCAATCAATAATTTACCACAATTCATAAATTTAATTTAGGGGTTACTTGATTAAAAGAGTTATTAAAATAAAAAATGAAAATTTAGAAAAATGACATCCCTCTTTTCAAAACATGAAATATGATCCCCTTTGGGTAAAAATATTCTTTAATAATTTTTTAATCCTTATCTCATATTCAACTCTTTTAGGATAAAAAGGCTTAAATATATGATAGGGACAAACTTGTCAATCAACACATAAAAAACATTCTTAGCAAAACACAAATTCAAGCTTTATAATTCAACGAATAAGATATGCATATCCAAATATATCATATCTCAAAATCATATTCTAAAATATGATTTCCAATGAGATTCATATCTAATGGGATGTATTATATTGTATTATTTATTCATATGTTCCAATTTTAATGAAATGATTATGATTTTTAATCATATGTGCATGCCATTGTTAGCCTTTACTAAAGACATTTTTTTTAATCTATCTATGCTTTACAGTATCAGGTTTCTGACTTTATAATCCATTAGCGTTTCATGCACTAACATGGCCATGTGTGGATCCCGCATTTTCACACGATGCGTTCCCACTTGATGGCGAAACTCGCTTTTATTTATTTATTTATTTGGTGAAAAATTGATTTTTAGAAAAAGACTTGGAGTCACCACTTATTTTTGTTTTATTTTTTTAAAGGGAAAACAAAATAAGAAAGAAAAACCCTAAGTGTGACTCCTTATTTGGAAAAGCAGGTCTGTGAAAAATCGAGTCGAGGTTCGGGGTCAGGTTACTTATCGGGAAAGTATGGTGGTGAGCCGTAACACCCCTCTAAGCCCCTAAAAATGGGTCTCTACTAATAAAATGAAACAGGAATGACAATTAACTAGGAGATCAATGGATACCAAAGAGATCATAGATTTAAAGCAAGTCATGATAATGAATAAATTAACAAAGTGAGAGTGAGAGCATACCTTGATAGCAAGTAATGAAGTGCTATCATGAAACAGAGTTAGTGCGCAATAACAAATACAAAATATATCACATGCATATCAAAGAGTAAGACTAAGATCAAGCAACATTCATTAAGTAAAACAGTCGACAATCAGAAAAGAAAACTCATATATAGGGCTCCTACCAAAGCCCAATTTATCTTGCATGAATTGGTCTCACAAATTTCATTATGAAAAATTATGAAAAATTCATTCTTGCTTATGTAAAATCAAGAAAAACAGAAGTTTATTTGGAAACTAGAATGTAATTAAAATTGTTTGAGAGAAAACTAGATTTTTGAAATTTATTTGAAAATTGGAGTCTTGGGAATTAAATTTAAGAATTGGAATTTCGGAAATTAAATTTGGAAGGAATTGGAACTTTTAAAATTATTTGAGAATTAGAGTTTTGAAAATTAAATTAAGAGAATTAGAACTTTGGAAATTAAATTTGAAAGAAATTGAAATTTTGAAAATTATTCAAGAATTATTTGAAGATGGAATTTTTGAAAATAAATAAAATAATAATAATAATAATAATAATAATAATAATAATAATAATAATAATGATAATAATAATAAATAAATGTGAAAATTGGAATTTTGGAAGTTAGAAGTAAATTCGAAAATCGAAAAATTGGAATTTTGGAAATTAAGAATTAAATTTGGAAATAGGAATTTTGAAGAATTATTTAAAGATGGATTTTTTAAAAATAAATAAATAAAATAATAATAATAACAAAAATAATAATGATTAAATAAATAAATGTGAAAATTGGAATTTTTGGAAATTGAAAATTAAATTCGGGAATTGAAAAATTGGAATTTCGGAAATTGGAATTAAATTTGGAAATGGGAATTTTGAATAATTATTTAAAGATGAAAATTTTAAAAATAAATAAATAAAATAATAATAATAAAGAAAATAATAATGATTAAATAAATAAATGTGAAAATTGGAATTTTGGAAATTGAAAATTAAATTCGAAAATTGAAAATTTGGAATTTCAGAAATTGGGAATTAAATTTGGAAATAGGAATTTTGAAGAATTATTTAAAGACGGAATCTTAAAATAAATATATAAATAAATAAAATAATAATAATAATGAAAATAATAAGGATTAAAATAAATAAATGTGAAAATTGAAATTTTGGATATTGGGAATCAAATTTGAAAATTGAAAAATTGGAATTTCGGAAATTGGGAATTAAGTTTGGAAATAGGAATTTTGAAGAATTATTTAAAGATGGAATTTTTAAAAATAAATAAATAAAATTATAATAATAATGAAAATAATAATAATTAAATGAATAAATGTGAAATTGGAATTTTGGAAATTGAAAATTAAATTGGGGAATTGAAAATTTGGAATTTCGGAAATTAAGAATTAAATTTGAAAATAGGAATTTTGAAGAGTTTATTCAAGAATGGAAACTTGAAAAATACATTCAGGATTTTAAATTTGACATGTAGGATAAAAAATAAATAAATAAATAAAATAAAATAAAATAAAAAGATGATACATGAACAACTATATAACGTCTAGTTTAAAGGATAAATAAGTAAATCACTCACTAATAATATTTTTCTATCAAATATCTATAATACCCCTCTCAACAACTATATAACAACTAGTTTTAGGGGGTAAATAAGTAAATAACTCACCAATACTCCTCTATAAATACCCTTCATTTTAATTTTTTGTCTATTATCTCTCTTTATATTGTTTACAATTCTCTCTAATTTCTCTTTTCACAATTCTCTAAATTGAAATTCTCTCAAGTGATAAAGACATCTACTAACTCTACAAGCGCAAATCTACAAGTGGTCATCATTCACAAGGTTGAGGTATTTATATTTAGTTATTTCATTTATTTATTTTAATTCTATATATTTAATTTAATTGTTCTCTTTCTTTTACCTTATTTTTTTCCTCTAAAATAATTCCAGCCACTTCAACCATCTTTCCTATTTTAGATACTTTTTTGTTGTGATTTTATTTTATCCTTATTTTTATATTATATTTACCAAATTTTCATTCCTATTGTTCACAATTAAGAATGACATTTGTATAACTTCAGCAAACTCCAAACCCTCTTTTCCTACTTAAAAACTACCACTTATGCTCAGTGCCCCATCACTTGCACCAATTTTGCACTTAGTAAAATGATTAAAAAAAAATGAAATCCTTATTTTTATATTATATTTACCAAATTTTCATTCAAATTTGTTCACCATTAAGAATGACATTCGTATAATTTCAGTAAACTACAAACCCTCTTTTCCTATTTAGAAACTACCACTTATGCCTAGTGTTCTCATCACTTGCACCATTTTTGCACGCAATAAAATGATTAAAAAAATGAAAATCCTTATTTTTATATTATATTTACTAAATTGTCATTCCTTTTGTTCACCATTAAGAATGACATTCATATAAATTCAGCAAACTCCAAACCCTATTTTCCTTCTAAGAAACTACCACTTATGCCTAGTGCACCATCACTTGCACCATTTTTGCACGTAGTAAAATGATTAAACAAAATGAAAATCCTTATTTTTATATTATATTTACCAAATTGTCATTCCTTTTGTTCACCATTAAGAATGACATTCATATAATTTCAGTAAACTATAAACCCTCTTTTCCTATTTAGAAACTACCACTTATGCCCAGTGTCCCCATCACTTGCACCATTTTTGCAAGCAGTAAAATGATTAAAAAAAATGAAAATCCTTATTTTTATATTATATTTACCAAATTGTCATTCCTTTTGTTCACCATTAAGAATGATATTCGTATAAATTCAGCAAACACCAAACCCTCTTTTCCTTCTAAGAAACTACCACTTAGGCCCAGTGTTCCATCACTTGCACCATTTTTGCACGCAGTAAAATGATTAAACAAAATGAAAATCCTTAATTTTATATCATATTTACCAAATCGTCATTCCTTTTGTTCACTATTAAGAATGACATTTGTATAAATTTAGCAAACTCCAAACCCTCTTTTTCTTCTAAGAAACAACCACTTATGCCCAGTGCCCCATCACTTGCACCATTTTTGCACGTAGTAAGATGATTAAACAAAATGAAAATCCTTATTTTTATATCATATTTACCAAATCGCCATTCCTTTTGTTCACCATTAAGAATGACATTCGTATAATTTCAGCAAACTCCAAACCATCTTTTCCTACTTAGAAACTACCACTTATGCCTAGTGCCCCATCACTTACACCATTTTTACACGCAGTAAAATAATTTTAAAAAAATGGAAATCCTTATTTTTATATTATATTTACTAGAGTAGAGTTTTCTTTGTTGTTTTCATGCTCATAGGAAAATGGGGACATTGCTCCTACTTCGCCTTTGCTAGAGGAAGAGGAAGAGAAGGTGGAGGATGAGGAGGTGGATTCATCAGTGGAGGATGAGGAGGTGGAGGATGGAGAGGTGGATTATCGGTGTTCAGCAAGAAGAAACAGAGGGAGTTGAAAGTTCCAAGAATAAGAATGACATTCGTATAATTTCAGCAAACTCCAAACCATCTTTTCCTACTTAGAAACTACCACTTATGCCTAGTGCCCCATCACTTACACCATTTTTACATGCAGTAAAATAATTTTAAAAATAATGAAAATCCTTATTTTTATATTATATTTACCAGAGTCGAGCTTTCTCTGTTGTTTTCATGCTCATAGGGTAATGGGAACATTGCTCCTGCTCTGCCTTTGTTGGAGGAGGAGGAAGAGAAGGTGGAGGATGGGAAGGTGGATTCATCGGTGGACGATGGGGAGATGGATTCATCGGTGGACGATGAGGAGATGGATTCATCGGTGTTCAAAAAGAAGAAACAGAGGGAGTTGAAAGTTGCAAGAATAAGAAAGAAAAGTTATTTTAAGTTGCTTTTTATTCATTACCAACTTAAGTTACAATTATATTTGATTTTTAAGTATTGGAAACTGAGTTTGGTAAAATCGGACAAGCAAGACCAAAAGATTAATTGAGAGCCCATTCTTGGTATCCCCGATTGCTCACTTTCATCTTAGAAATTTAGGGACCATTCTTACACGCAGTAATTTCAGCAAACTCCAAACCCTCTTTTCCTACTTAGATACTACCACTTATGCCTAGTGCCCCATCACTTGCACCATTTTTACACGCAGTAAAATAATTTTAAAAAAAATGAAAATCTTTATTTTTATATTATATTTACCAAATTGTCTTTCAATTTGTTCACCATTAAGAATGACATTTGTATAATTTCAGCAAACTCCAAACCCTTTTTACCTACTTAAAAACTATCACTTATGCCCAATGCCCCATCACTTGCATCATTTTTGCACGTAGTAAAATGATTAAAAAAAATGAAAATCCTTAGTTTTATATGATATTTACCAAATTTTCATTCCTTTTGTTCATCATTAAGAATGACTTTCGTATAAATTCAGCAAACTCCAAATCCTCTTTTCCTTCTAAGAAACTACCACTTATGTCCAGTGCCCCATCACTTGCACCATTTTTGCATATAGTAAAATGATTAAACAAAATGAAAATATTTATTTTTATATCATATTTACGAAATCGTCATTCTTTTTGTTCACCATTAAGAATGACATTTGTATAATTTCAGCAAACTCCAAACCCTATTTTCCTACTTAGAAACTACCACTTATGCCTAGTGGCCCATCACTTGTACCATTTTTATACGCAATAAAATAATTTTAAAATAATAAAAATCCTTATTTTTATATTATATTTACCAGAGTCGAGCTTTCTCTATTGTTTTCATGCTCATAGGGCAATGGGAACATTGTTCCTGCTCCATCTTTGCTGGAGGAGGAGGAAAAGAAGGTAGAGGATGAGGAGGTGGATTCATCAGTGGAGGATGGGAAAGTGGATTCATTGGTGGAGGATGGGGAAATGGATTCATCGGTGTTCAACAAGAAGAAACAGAGGGAGTTGAAAGTTGCAAGAATAGGAAAGAAAAGTGATTTTAAATTGCTTTTTATTCATTACCAACTTTAGTCACAATTATGTTTGATTTTTAAGTATTGGAAACTGAGTTTGGTGAAATCGGACAAGCAAGACCAAAAGATTAATTGAGAGCCCGTTCTTGGTATCCTCGATTGCTCACTTTCATATTAGAAATTTAGGGACTATTCTTGCATGCAGTAATTTCAGCAAACTCCAAACCCTCTTTTCTTACTTAGAAACTACCACTTATGTCTAGTGCCCCATCACTTGCACCATTTTTACATGCAGTTAAATATTTTTTTAAAAAAAATGAAAATCTTTATTTTTATATTATATTTACCAAATTGTCGTTCATTTTGTTCACCATTAAGAATGACATTCGTATAATTTCAACAAACTCCAAACCCTTTTTTCCTACTTAAAAACTACCACTTATGCCCAATGCCCCATCACTTGCATCATTTTTGCATGCAGTAAAATGATTAAAAAAAATGAAAAATCCTTATTTTTATATTTTATTTACCAAATTGTCATTCCTTTTGTTCACCATTAAGAATGACATTCGCATAAATTCAGCAAACTACAAACCCTCTTTTCCTTCTAAGAAACTATCACTTAGGCCCAATGCCCCATCACTTGCACCATTTTTGCACGCAGTAAAATGATTAAACAAAATGAAAATCCTTATTTTTATATTATATTTTTCATTTTGTTCACCTTGCACCATTTTTGCACGTAGTAAAATGATTAAAAAAAAATGAAAATCCTTATTTTTATATTATATTTACCATATTTTCATTCCTTTTATTCACCATTGGGAATGACATTCGTATAATTTCAATAAACTACAACTAAATCCCATGCTTCTACATGCCCTTTTTCCATGCCATTAGCTTCTCGATTTTTCCCCAAAAAATTTCTAACTAAATCCCAAACACCAAATCAATTCTCACTCCAAAAGATTCATAAACCCGAAATTTGTGACCATGTTTCCAACTCCAAGACTTTCACAATGAAAAATTAGACTGAGGATAAATGTGAGCAAACCAGACAGTAAAATGTAGATGAGTAATTGAAAGAGACATGGAGTTCAAGAACAAGAAATGAAACAGATCAAGAAAACACAAAAGAACTAAGAGAATTTGTTGTTACTTTTCAGACCATTACAAGGTTACACGAAATGAATAAGAAACAGAGTAGAACTAGTCTTGCACTCCTCCACTGCTTCTGTTCTTCCTATTTCAGTCTTGATACCTGAAAACGGATGGACAGAATGGAAAAACAGGATTAAAACTGAACGTAAAACACACAAAAAGATCAAAATGAAAAGAAATCTTACCTGATTAAACTCTTTTGTGATCATTATGATACTCTATCAGATGTAAACGGTATCGAGATTTATCTAGAAAAGCTCACCCACAGTTGCCGTGTCGGCAAAGGATATAGTTTCTTGTGACGGTTCTTGTAGTGAGCGAGTCGAGCATTCTCCGTGGTTTTCATACTCGCTGAGCAATAGGGACATTTCTCCCTCTCCGCCTTCGCTGGAGGAGGAGGAAGAGAAGATGGAGGATTGGGAGGTGGATTCGGTGGAGGATGCGGAGGTGGTTTCATGGTGTTCAGCAAGAAGAAACAGAGGGAAACAGAGGGAGTTGAACAAGAAAGAAAAGTGATTTTGTAAAAATAATTTTCTTATTTTTATTTTGTGAATTCAATTTATAATACTAATGAAATTTAATTCAAGTCTTATTAAACTTAAAAATAGTTTTATAATGACAAATATATTAATGATATTATTTTAGTATATATTATAAAAATATGGATCTTAACATCTTGCTAAAATATAATTGATTTTTTTATTAAAAATAAATAATATTAATTTAAAATTAATAATATTTTATTTAAAATAAATTTAGAAACAAATGAAATTTAATATATTTTTAATATTAAAGTATGCAAAGCTTTTCATTACATCTACCAATTATGACATGTTATTTTGGATTAGTTTTGGTTTATTATGTAATTAATTAGGTCATTTTTTTTTAATTTCACACCATCTAAAAAATCAGAAGATTTGTTAAAGGATTTAAGACATTAAGCCATAGTTGATTTAGAATTTATTTACCTAGTGAAAAAATTCGAAAAATATTATTATGTACGTGCATAGAAAAAACAATAAAATCATAACTTATTATATCTTAGTTTTGGTCTATTATTATAGATAATGATTAGATCTGTTTTTGAGTTGTAAATTATTTAAAAAAATTATTAAACTAATTAACAAATTCAATAAATTAAGTTTCACTTTATTTAATTTCATTTTTCTAGTTATATATGAAAAAAAAAATAGCCATTTTGGATTGATTTTAGTAAGTGAATTATCACTAGTAATTGTGTTGTGTTTTGAATTTTAATTTATTTTAAAAATTAATATACTTGCTAACGAATCCAATGCATTAAATCTTATTTAATTTGGAGTATGCTTGTTTAATGAGAAAATTCGCAAAAAAAAAAAAAAAATGTTTTATGTAGAAAAGAAAGAATCATTTTGAACTAATTTTGTCCACAAATTTCTTGTATTTTTAATTAAGTTACTATTTGAGTTTTAAATTATTTTTAAAAATTACTTGACTCATTTACAAATTTAAAAACATTAAATTTTTCTTAATTTGAAGTTTATTTACTTAGTAAAAAATTAGTAAAAGTACAATTATATATAAAAAAAAACTAACAAAGTTATTTATAATGAAGTTTAGTATGTGAATTTCTAAAAAAGAAAAAAGAATAACTTCAAAAAAGTTTTAAAAAATATTAGAAAAATAGGTGTAATTGTGAAATAAATAATATTTGATCTTTCAACTGCTTTCATTCTCATTCACGGCTACATGAATTGAATTCTGAATTAATCCTTCATTAACCAACAAGTGATAATGATCTCTGATCTTTCAAGTATTGGAGATTGAGTTGGGAGAAATTGTGAAAGCATGACCAAAAAATCGAGTCAATTCTTCGTATCCCCGAAGTTTTTTTTTTTCATTGCAGTGAGTCACATGCCTTTAGATTTTTTTCCATTATAGTAATATTGATTGAAATTAGGGGCTTGGAAAAATCTATGGATGGCATGACAAATGTGAAGTAATGGTTACTTATACTTCTTATATATTAATCAACATCAATAATTAATTTGAAGTTGCCAAACGAGCCGCACAAATAAACTCGAATGCTATTTTGACTTTTTTTTTTTTTTTAATGGCAACTGCCACCTATAGTTCAGCTGCTGTGAAGAAAATTAAACATTATATATATATATTGTAGCTCATTCGAGGTTGATATATTATGCTTTATATTTGGCAGGTATGAATCTAATATTATTCATGAAATTGCTCAGAACATTTTCAATAGGCTGAATCATAAACACTTACATATTGATGGCCATCTGGTTGGAATGGATTCTTGTTTGGAAGAAATGACTTCACTACTATGTATGGATTCAAATGATGTCCGCATGATAGGAATACATGGAATTGTTGGAAGGGCCTTATTTCTGTAGTTCGATCTCTTGGACACATGGTAGAGACAGAGTTGTAGAGACTAATCACATGTGGCTGATATATCTACCTCACACTCACTTTGTGAAATCAAAGTCTAGTTGTGCCAATGTATTCAGGATTAAGGCTTGTTTTGGTCTAGTTTGGGGCACCCCATGTGGTGCAAAAGTGTGGGATCAGCCTTATGAGAAGCGGTTCAGGATGAAGAACCAAATGGAACTTAGTGGTTGTTGTTGCACTAAGGAACTCACTGGCCTTCAAATGGGAACGGGCATGCAATTTTGTTAAATTAAACTTGTTTCTAATTTATCAAAACAAAACAATACAAATGGTCGCTCAATGTAGCTTCTTGATGATCACTACATGTTAATTGAATACGTCTTTGTTGTTTCTCTAAGAGTGCTTACTCTTCACAAATTAAGGTGGTATTTTTGTTGGACTGGTGATTATTTATAAGGAGGCCCAAGAAAAAAGGTATTCCTATAATTTTTTTGCTCTTATATAAAAAAAACTAGGGGTTTGGATCCCTACCATTAATTAGGCAATCTATGTCATAATTAGGCAATACCATTTAAGTGTACGAATCACCGAATCAAAAATCTAAATGACATCTAAAGGATATTCGTGTACCGATCGACCATCATATGAAGCGGTTGCAATTTTTTTGGAATCGATAGACACTGGCCATTTTGGTGCTTCATCATAAGAAATGACAGTGTCTATCAGCTGAGAAAATGGGTCAACCGGTAGCATTTAATTAGTTGGCCGCTTCATAGATAATGAAGTAAGATGTTAAAGTGTTGGATTCATGCATATATTGTTTCCCACTTATTAGAAAGTAGTTTTTGTGGGCATGTGATTAGGTAAAACCTCTTATGGCTTGGATAGTGTTTAAATGAGTTCATTACACTTAAGGGGTGTTCAAATGATGCTCGGAAAAATCAAACTTCAAAAATACTTCAAAATTAGAAAAATGTATGAATAATGTGAGGAATCCTCTAAGTGTGCACAGTTCCTATAGATTTTTTTTTTTAAAAAAAAGGATGCGTGTGCATTAGAGGAAGACTTTTATAATATATATATTAGTAATAATGGAGAATTATTGGGATACAGATTATGTTTGGTAAAAAAAAAATCGAGAAAGTGAGTGAATAGAAGTTTTAAATAAAAGGAAGTAAAGTTTTTGGTATTATAATTAGACTAATGATGGGTGTAAGTTAATAAATAGCATAGAATTTAATTAGTGAAATAAATTATAATTTAATTAAATTATGTTGTATCGAAGAAATAAATTGAAAATAAAATTTAAGTTTTATATGAATTAGAAATTTATTAATTTTTCTAAAAATAGGAATAGATTAATTATCTTTCCTAATTAAAAACATTAATTTGAATACCTAAAATTTTAGGATTGTCAAACCTAAAATTTTAGATAAATAGTAATGATTATTTTTCTTATACTTTGTTAAGTAAAGAGTAAATTTTCCAGGATTATTTTTCTCCAAAGTTTTGGAGGACTTATTTTGAGGTAAGGAAAATTAATGCAAATTTTGCAAAGGGAAATATATATAATAGGGAAAAATGTGTTTCCATATACTCATATGAAAAAAAAATTATAAAATAGGAACTCAAGTTTATAAAATATAAATTTTAAGCAAATATTTAAAAATAATTAGCATTTTATGTATTTTTTTGGTCAAAGGTACTACATTTGACATTAGAGCTACTTATAGAATTTTTAAATATTTTAATTAGTATTGATATTAATAGAGAAATACAAATTATTTACTAAAAATTAAATATTCTGGAGAGATCTCAAAATAATGCTAAATATGAGAGATTTTATGGTTTTGTAATTCCAAATATTGAGAAATAAAATATTTATTTAAAGAATGCTAGATCATTATATTAAATGTTTTACACTCTTTTTATTTTCGTTTTAAAAATTAAATATAAATATGGTATGATATATCTCATCCTAGATTTCATCAACAAACTAAATTAGGAAGTAAATTATTTTGTTTAATATCTTGATTTTTTATTATTTAAAATTATTTATTCATTTTAGGACTTTTTTTTTACTCAATTTAATTAATAGAAATTTGAAAATAATTAAAATTAATTAAGTTTTTTTTATATAAAAATATTTAAAAGTTTTAGTTACCACTATTAAGAGATAATTATGCTTTAGGGGTAAATAAATATGATAATGGGCCTAAAGTCCATAAAATGTGTAAAATTCAGCTCAAAAGTTAACAAACATTTATAATTAAATTAAACAATTTGATTTTCTCATATTGTAACGTAGAAATTATATAAAATGAATTTATATTATATGGTTGCGTTGTATCATATAAAATGCATCATACTTGTTTTTTTTTTCTTTAGGCTTTTAATTCTCTAGTGATTTATTTTTTAAAATGATAAAATAAATAAATTAAACCTACTTGCAAAGTAAAATTTTGATTGAAAAGATTATTTGAATCTATAACTTTAAATTATATTTCAAAATACAATTTAAAATGAAATTGTTAAAATTATTTTTTAAATGATTATATGATTTTTTATTTCATATAATAACATTATATATCTATGAAAATTCTAAAATATATGAAAAAAAATCTTTAAAAAACAGTTATTTCTATTTTTCAAATATATGAAAATTATATTTGTAGACCCATCTTGTGGACCAAGGGATTTTTCTTACCACCTCGGGAGAGTTGGGCATCTCTATAGAAGGGAATGGGGGACGGTTTCCATAGGAGCTGCATGCATGGGACGTGTGGCAAAGACATGACCACCTTGCCATGGTGGTGGTTGAGATAGAGACATCTATGAACAAGGAGTAGTAGAACGGGTGGAGAACGTTGAGGGAAGAAGCAGAGTGGGTGTAGGCTTGGAAGGAAAGCAAAAAAGAAAAAAAATAAATAAATAAAGGAGTACTGGCGAGGAATAGAGGAGATTTAGAGCAAAAAAAAAAGTGAGAGATGAGGGGGGTCAAGACTTTTTGGAGAGAGCTTGAGAAATGGAGTTGGAAGCTGGACTCGAAGGGAGACCTATCAGGGACTACTATAACGTCTTTTCTTCTCCGGCTTTAATGGCGTGAGGCCACCGTACTCGTATGTATCTACGCTACATGTAACCATATACAATCCTCCATATTTGCATGCCTCACCAACTCCTTCACAGAAAAATACCCAAAATCCAAATGAGATGATTTCAAAATGAAATGCAATTGAAATTCATCGCCAAAACCACCTTTGTTTCAGTGTTGATTGTGACCTAGATGATAAAAACTGGTAATCGCTTCTGGGTATATGTTGTTTTCCCCTCCCATGATCGTTATCTGATGTGGGTTGTATGTTTTTTTTCTTGAATTTGTGCGTTTTGTTTTGGTTGGTGTGGCTTTTCTTTGCTTTTTTGTTGTTCTGTTTTATTTGTTTGTTGTTGTTTGATGTTTGAGAGAGTTGGGATTGAGAGGAAAGTGGGGGAGAAGATGAAGGACAATGAAGAGCTTGAAAGGTTGTTGGGTGAGATCCCTCATGCAACATCAAACAATCATCATCATCAGCATCAACAAGATGACACTAGTGCTAATCATCATCATTGTGTTCATGGCCTCAATGGTGGGCATGGTCATGGGTCATTTGTTTCTCCACAGCTAAGGAAGCTCATGTGGCTGACCTTCACTAGATTGCCACAATGAGGTGTCTGGTGAACTAGGGAAGAGTGAAAATGGTGGCTAAACAAATAAGGAGAGAGTTTTTCGAAATGCTTCTCACCGACAAGTTCTTTGTAGTTCATTGTTCTTTCGGGGACGGCTATCAATGCTCATTGTTGATGCCTCGCGTCCCTGATGATCCACGTGGTTGTCAAATGGATGGATGCGCGATCTCAACACACAAAGGTTCTTGATTCAGTCGTTATACCTGCAAAAGGCATCCGGACACCCCTCCGATGGTTTTGTTAGCCATGGTCAGAGAGAGATAGATAAATCAGTTGGGCTTTTCCTAGGTATCAGGAGATTACCTCCCTCTTCATTGTGAAGGCTTATATATATATGGCTCCAGGGGTACTGTTTCTCTCATTAATGGCGAGGAGATATTTTATGTTGTCATGATGACATTTGGAGGCAACAGGGTCATCATCACCCTACGAGCGGCTGTCAGAAACCATGGTAGGTGATGCGGCAGTCAGAGATCATGGGAAGTGATCATGTAGAATGATCGTGGGAAGTGACTTGTTGTGACTTCAACCTGTCCTATCACTTCTGCAGGTGACAAGACGTGGGCCATGGCTGGTTGTTGTGATAGCGTGTAAGACTTGCCTTACTTTAGTCAATGATCCGGATGATTATATCCGGATGGCACATGTTGATTGTCCGTATGTATTGTGGAGCGGACGTGTTACGGAGGTTGTCCGGACGTCATATGCTTTATAAGCGTCGTTTGCTCTTCCTTGAGGCAGTTTGGATATGAGAAGCGCATCATATGTATTAGGGACATCCGGATGATGGTGATCCGGCTGATAATGCGTGCCACGTGTCACTATGAGTTGCGTGCCACGTGTCTTCCAGAGGGAGGGGTCCCTACATTGCCCCCCTTTTTAACTTGCCTATTTTGCCTAAGCAAAAAATGGGCGGGTTAAAAAATAACTGGTTTTTTGAAACTGAAGAGGTCTTTTCGTGCTGGGCCACATGGCGAGTGGGGGTGCGGAAGCCAAAAAAGGCATTTATGATGAGCCGCCGACTCTGGGTATTCCCTAAGCAGGATGTCGTTTCAATGATGGCGCAACTGTTCATTTGGGTTTCCGAGGGGCTGTCCCCTATAAATAGCGTACTATACCTTCTGTTTCCATTTTTCCTACTGCATTTTCCTGAGATCTCTTTCTTCTTCTTGCTTCTGTTGTCTCCTTTGCTTTTTCTGAGTAAAAAAACTCGAAAGTTCTTTTGTACCGGTGATTTTGTATCGCGACCTTGTTTCTTGCTGGTGATTTTGTATCGCGACAGCATCCTTTCTTCTTCAGAGCTTTATTTGGTACGTGCATCTTTGCTTTTGTCGTTTCTTTTTGTTGCGTTTGTTGGTTCATTGAACTTGGTTTCTGATTTGTTTTGGGCAAGTCGCTTGCGATCGTTGTTGAATGTTGCCATTTTGTTGGTGTTCTGGGGGTTTTTTCCTGACTGTTTTGGGTTTAGGGTTTGTGAGTTTTCTGGGTTGCTTGTGTTTAACTGTTGCGCTTTTTGCATGTAGATTGTGGTTCATCTTTGAACAAAGAAATGTCTGGCAAGAAAGCTGTTTCATCTGCCCGGGCTAGCGAGACTCGTGAAAAGGCGACAGACAAACTAGATGTGAATGAATTCCGGGATCGGTTCTGTATCCCAAATGGCGTGCCTGTAGAATTGCTAGATGAGGAGGTGCCTTTCTCTCCTGAGAAAGCTGAAGGAAACGCCATTATTTTCCAAAAAGAGCATTTCAACGCGGGGCTCCGGTTTCCTCTGCCAGCGTTATTCAAGGAATTCCTCCACTTCTCCCAGATTCCACCCGCTTTCATTCATCCCAACATCGTCCGGGTGCTAATGGGAAGCAGCATCATCAACATGCTGTACAATCTCGACCTCACGCTTCTGGAGGTGTTCTTTCTCTATTCCCTGAAGAAGGGAAAAAATGATATCTTCAGTATGTCCGCGCACTTGCCCTCCCTTCAATTGGTGACGGAGCTGCCAGATTTGATAAAGGGAGGGGCGAAGGGACTCGTGGTGGTCCGAGGTGGATGGGCGAGGCTATTGGAGCGTCCGTCGAGGCCCTTCTCTCCAAACTACACCTTAAAGATTCCGGGTAAGTTTGCTTTATGATTTTTGTCCGGTTTGTACTTTGTTGTCTTTTTGTTGATTTTTCCGGATGGTATTCTCACGTTTTGTTGCTGTGAATGCAGGTCCGGAATTGAGGGGCCACCTTGTGGACTGGGTGGAAAAGGCATCTTTTGCCTATGTCAGCAAACTATTCGAGATAGATGCCAAGGAGAGGCACTACAAGACGCTGCTTTCCGCGCGGAATTTGATGGTGGTCGTCCGGGAGTCCCAGGATTATGTTGTCAACATTCTCCCCAGGAAGCTGCCAAAGGAGGTAGTGCCTGGAGAGCATTACACTGTAAAGGAGCTCCCGATCTACCAGGAGGCTAAAGAGGCTGATGCTGAAAAATGCTGAGCGCTCCTGGAGGATCGAGAGAAGAGGAAAAACGAAGGCACTATCCGGAAGGCTCCCGGACAGAAACGCGGCCAGCCTCTCCTCCAAAGAAAGCCCCAACAAAAAAGAGAAAGCTGGTGAAGAAGAATGGGAAGGGAGTGAAGGAGCCCCCTCCTCCGAAGGAATTTCCCCCTCCGCCAATTACCCATGAGGCGGATGTAATAATAGAGGAGCCAGTGAATGCTGCTCCTCACTCTATCTCAAGCGGCCCCGGACACGTCGCGGGGCTGAACCACTCGAGTACCTCCTTGGCCACGGTTGCCCGTCTGGCTAATGTGGCTGAGGAAGCTGCGTCCATCAACCATCCGGGCAACCCTAATCCGGATGCTGATGCAGCTGAAGCTGTTTGTGCAACCCCGATGGAGGAAGCAGGGACAGAAAGCCAAAGTCAGCCCTCTGACGATCCGGACCGTTTGGCTCTTGTTCTGGTGAAGAGGCCATCTTCAAAGAGGCCGCGTTCGGTGCGCAATCTGAGATTCGGACTCCTCGGGCGGCTTCAAGATCGTCAGCAAGAGATTGAAGTTAGTTGCGCATCCGCCCACGACGCTCATCCGGAGGGGGGCGAAGTAGAGATGGCAACTGAGACTCCAGCCGTCCCGGTGGTGATCCTGGATGAGGATGCACCCAAAGAAACCCATCCGGCCAAGAATGTTGAGGCCTCGCGCCCGGAACAAGAGTCACCTTCAGTTGCCTCATCCGGGGGGGAACCTGTTAATGACGCAACTTGCACCTCCGCTAGCCCTTTTAGCTATGCGGAGTTGGAAGATAAGCTGAAACAAATTCCACCCGGCTCGACTGCCATCATGCCTTTAGCCAAGA
Source organism: Vitis amurensis (assembly GCA_037355405.1). NCBI lineage: Eukaryota > Viridiplantae > Streptophyta > Magnoliopsida > Vitales > Vitaceae > Vitis > Vitis amurensis. The sequence continues at coordinate 18,970,838 of CM074691.1, forward strand.
TGTTTGAGATGGTGGAAACGGTATACTGTTTTTTTTTGTGTTTGCTTTTTGATTCTTTGTTGTTCTGATGTGTTGTTGTGGTATAATTTATGACTTTACTTTCCTTGTTTGTATGTCAGCTGGTGAGTGGTCTCCGCGGCATGGCCCAACAACACGATCTTTTCACTGACCTGCTGCGGACCACTGATTATATGAAGACCTTCGCCTCTCGGCGCCAAGAAAGTGAAAATCAGTTGCGTCTGAGACTGGAGAAGGCTGAAGCCAGTTTATCCGCCGCTCAAGAGGATAATGAAGCCCTCCGGGTGGAGTTGGCTGAGGCACATAGCTGGGAGGATTCAACGGTCTCCCGCTCGTATGATCTGAGGATGAGGCAGCCCGGCCGAGGGGGAAGTGAGGCACCTCGGGACGTAAGTTTCTATTGAAAAGAAACAGAAGGAAGACTTGCAGCTGTGCCTGGATACGCAAAAAGAAGAGCTAGAACGGGAGTTTGCTGTAGAGAGGAAGGAACTTGAAGCGGAATATCAAAAGCAAGTGGATGATACGTTCATCTTCGGCTATCGCTGCTGTATGAAGAAGAATGGCATAAAGCGAGATGTCCCTTCAATTCCTCCGGGTGAAGAGAAGAAGCTTGATGACAAGCCTTGCTCCCAGATAGCTTTTCTTTTTGCAATTTTTCCGTAATCTTCTTTCTGTATTTTTTTGTGGTCCGGAGGCCTCCTTGTACATATATTTATTCATATCAATAAAACACTATTCTTTTTCATTTGTGTTTGTCTTGATTTTTTATTGATAGTACTGCTTTAAATTAGACACATTCCATGGTCTGAGTAACGGAGTTCCGTCTAACTTTTGTAAATGATAGGCTTCATTTTCATTTGCCTTAAATACTATATAGGGTCCTTCCCAGTTAGCTTGGAACTTCCCTGCGCCTATTTCAACAGTGTTTTCAAAAACTTTTCTAAGGACTAGCGTACCATTTTTGAAGCTTCTTGGCCTCACTTTGCGATTGTAATGTGCTGATGCCCTTTGTTGATAATCTTCCATCCGGATGGTTGCGCTCTCCCTTATTTCATCTGCCCAATCCAAATTTCTCCCTAATTCCGCGTTTGCATCCTTTTGCTTTGCTGCGTCAGTCCGGATAGTAGGAAGGCCTATTTCAGTGGGGATGACTGCATCCATTCCATATGCGAGGGCGAAAGGAGTGTTTCCTGTTGGTCGTCCGGGTGTGGTTCGATAGGCCCATAGGACGCCGGGTAGCTCCTCCACCCACTTTCCTTTGGCTTGCTCAAGCCTTTTCTTTAAGGCATTGATAAGGGTCTTGTTTGTGGCTTCTGCTTGCCCATTACTTTGAGGATAACGCGGTGTAGAGTATGAATTCCGGATGTTCAGTTCCGAACAGAAATTCCTAAATGCAATGCTGTCAAATTGTGGACCATTGTCAGCTATGATGGTTTGGGAGATTCCAAAACGGCAAACAATGTTCTTCCACACGAACTTGGTGACATCTTTGTCTTTGATGCTAGCATATGCTTCAGCTTCCACCCATTTACTAAAGTAATCAATGGCGACAAGGAGGAATTTCTTCTGAGCAGGCACTGCTGGGAGGGGTCCCACTATGTCCATGCCCCATTGCGCAAAGGGCCATGGGCCTGAGACTGACTTCAACGTTGCTGATGGCATATGCGGAATGGGAGCATACCTTTGACATTTATCACATTTTTGACATATGCTGCCGCATCTTTCTTCATTGTTGGCCAATAGTATCCTTGCGAATGGGCTCTATGTGCCAGAGATCGTCCTCCCGAATGATTTCCGCATATTCCTTCATGCAATTCAGCTAACACATACTGGGCTTCTGAATGCCCTAGGCACCGAAGATAAGGTCCTGTGAAGGATCGCTTGTACAGGTGCCCCCCAATCGGGGTGAAACGGGCAGCTTGCACCCGGATTTTGTGCGCCTGTTTAGGATCTCCGGGTAGAGTGCCTGTCCGGAGATATTCTGCGATGTCATGCGTCCATTCTTGATCATTCGTTTGACTTGCCTCAATGGTGTTGCAAGTGGAGGTTTCTGCGATAAAGGGATTGGCTTGCACATGTATAGGCAATAGAATGGCTTCTTTGATGGGGAGAGAGGCAGCTATGCCGGCCAAGGCGTCAGCACGCCCATTGTCGGCTCGCTTGATTTTTTCGATTGTCCATTCGGTGAATTGCTGTAAGGTGTTTCTTACTTTAGCTAAGTATCGTGCCATGCGTGCGTCCTTAGCCTCATATTCCTTCTGGACATGCCTTACCACGAGTTGTGAGTCGTTGTAGATCCGGAGTTTGGAGACGGATAGAGCAAGGGCGAGGTCCAATCCGGACAAGATGGCCTCGTATTCTGCTTCGTTGTTAGATGCAGAGAATCCCAGTCGGATGGCTTGCTCCAGATGTTCCCCAGTTGGGGACTGTAGTAAGAGCCCAACTCCAGAGCCTGATGAGCGTGAGGCTCCGTCAACTCGTAGAGTCCACCACTCTTGTTCACTTGATTCGTGGTGTTGGTTGGGTCTTCGTGAATATTCTAGCACGACGTCAGCCATTACTTGGCCTTTCATGGATAATCTGGGTTGGAATTCGATTCCAAATTCGCTCAATTCGATGGCCCATTGTAGCATTCTCCCGATTAAATCTGGCTTGTGCAGAATGTTGCGAAGGGGTTGGTCGACCAAGACAATCATCGGGTGGGCTTGGAAATAAGGGCGGAGCTTCGGGCAGCGCTTCGAAGGGCTAAGGTCATTAGCTCCATTTTTGAATACCTGGTTTCTACGTCCCGCAATGCCACTGCCGACATAGTAGATAGGTTTCGCTCCTTGGGTGAGGGGCAGCGGAATAGAAACGCGCGGATTGCCCACTCCGATCTGACCAAATACATGTATAATTTTTCTTTTGGGATGGGGTTTGCTTAGGATGGGTGGTTGCATAAGACAATGCTTAATTTTTTCGAAAGCACTTTGACAACCTGTCCGTCCATCCGTGTGCTCCAGCTTTTCGTATTGCCAAGAAGAAGGGTCGCAATTCATCAGTGAAGCGGGCTATAAAACGCCCTAGTGCGACGAGCTTGCCTATGAGTCGTTGTAGCTCCTTCTTGTTCCTAGGAGGAGGTGTTTCCATGACTACCTTGACTTGATCCGGGCTGACTTCTATCCCTCTTTGACTGACCATAAATCCCAGAAATTTGCCAGCACTTACGCCAAAGGCGCATTTAGAAGGATTTAGCTTCATGCCATACCTTTTTAGGAGGTGAAAATCTTCTTGTAAGTGAAGAACATGCTCCTCTCGGGTTTTGCTTTTAACTACGATATCGTCAATATATACCTCTACCGTATGGCCTATCAGAGGTTTGAAGATCCTCGTCATCAATCTTTGATAAGTGGCGCCAACATTTTTGAGTCCGAATGGCATGACTTTGTAGCAATAGAGACCGTGTGGTGTTATGAATGCTGTCTTTTCTTCGTCATCCGGGGACATGGGAATCTGGTGATTGTAGACCCTCTATTTTGTCCTACTAGCACATGTTCTATTATGTATCCATTTGATACTTTACGATAATTCTCTGATGACCCATTGGGTGGCATTTTAGGCCCACTTTTTGCACTTGGCCCATTAGGTCCACTCCTAGGTCACCTAGCACATTTTTTTAATCACTTAGACACCTCCTTAATTTAATTTCCACCTAATTCACCCTGGGCACTTTCCACTTAGGTCATCCAGGTCACTTGGATTTTTTTTTATATATTAATTATTATTATTATTATTATTTTATTTTTTTTATTTTATTATTATTATTATTATTATTATTTGTAAGCTTAATTCTCTAAGATTAGTTTCTTGATTGATGGATTTTGAGACTAGGTGAGTATTTTTATTGTTTTATTTAGATTGCTTGAGATGAATTTTTTATGTTTATTTGTATCAGCTTGGTATTTTATTTTTATTTTTTTTATTTGTGTTTTAGTTTAATATTTAGACTATTGTTACATGCATGCGACATTTATTTATTTTTTTTCCTGTTTTATTTATTTATTCATTCACGAATTTATTTTTTAGAAAATCGCAGATGGTCAGGGATCTTGTATTATTTTCTTTATTGTTACTATTATTATTAGTTATTATTATTATTATCAGTATTATTATTATTATTTGTATTATTATTAATTATTAGTATTATTGATATCATTAGTAGTATGCACTCACTATATGTTTGTTTTATTATTATCACATTCTTCTTAATTTAGTTTTCATTTTTTTTTTATATAGACTTGTTTACCTTTAATTTTGTATTTATTCTTTTAGTTTATTTTTTTTTAAAAAAATAAAATAAAATAAAAAAATAAATAAATAAAAATAATTAAAAAAAAAAAAAAAGGAAGGAACAGGTGGATTAGGAGAAAAGGCTTTGAAAAATAAAAATAAAAATAAAAAATAATAATAATAATAATATGGGTGGGGAGATTATAAAAAAATGAAAATGGGAGTCGGTGGAGAAGCTTAGGAGGCAAGAAAAAAAAAAAAAAAAAACTGAGATGGAGGTCTTTCGAGGAGTCGGCATCGGAAGGAGGCAGGGGCCATTTTTCTAGATAGAAGGAGGGGTTTTCAATGAAGGATATAAAAGGAGGAGTCTGGGAAGAGAAGTCAAGAAAGGTTTTGGAGAGGAACAGATTCGGGAAGATGGAAAAGAAAAGTTGAGGAGGTTTCAAAAGAGGGGGTCTGGAGCAGAAAAATCTGGAGTAAGGGGAGATTGGGACGGAAAAGAAGTTAATAATAGAGAACAAAGAGAGGGGAACGCTTCAGAGAAAAAAGAAAACGGAGGGAAGGAGCCAGAAAAAGGAGAAACACAGGTATGATTTCTGTAAACTATTGGGTTCTTTCATCTTCATGAGCTTCATCAGTTTTTTTTTTTTTTTTTTTTTTTTTGCATGCTGGGATACTATTGCGTGCATGAATGTGAGCTTTGGACACTACTACAAGTTCTTATGGAATCTGGGTCTGATTGAATGAGCTTTATGTTTGATGTTGCATCTATTTTTTCTTTAGCTCTATTTTGGGACTCAATATGATGTGTTTGTAATCATGCACTGATTTCTGTTTAAAATCCCTTATTTGTCTTTTACGAACATTCCATCCTATTGATAACTCAAGAAGCATTACTAGGTTTAGCATATTGCTAGATCACTCACTCTCATGCTTGCTCTATTTTTTTTTTTTATGACGTTTTCTTTTCTGAATTTCACTATTCTTGGGCATCAAGTTGTGAAGTGTTTTGGGTTTGTACGCTGCCCACCTAAGAGTACAATTCCAAAGGGGTGTGCATGCGCTTTGAGCTTGGTCTCTAGGCGAATCATGGCGGGGATGCATTTGAATGCGTTGCCACCTTTGTATATTGGCAGTAGTGAGAATTGGATTTTCTGAGTGGAAGTGGGTTTCATTTTTTTCTTTCTTGGCCGGAGACATGGCCAAGTCGTTGTGGAATGTGAGGAGGGTGATCTGATTTTGGAAACAAGAGGCGTGCTGGGTGTGTCCTAGGGTTGGATCAGCTCCTAGTCGTGGCTTGGTTGCCACCCCAACCAAGTATATTTTCCTTCGCATCTCAACAGCCCACTTCAGCTGAGTAAAGGGAGCTGTTGCAGCTTGGTTTCTTTCTTCTGATGCCAACTGGAGCTGCAGCTCCACCGACGGCCAGCTCCCCTTTGCCACTGTGGCATGGGTGGCCATTCTCCAATACATCCCATGCACGTTCAGAACAAAGAAAAAAGAAAAACCTGCTTTAAGACGCGGCTTACCATGCACCGTCAAATGATGTTGTGAGATAACATTCAAATAATACTTCTTGTTGGAATTTCAATGCTTGTTAAAGTCTTTTGTTTATTATATATTCAATCTGTTGGTCTTTTAATGCTTGTCAAAGTCTTTTGTTTATTATATATTCAATTTGTTGGGTTTTTAATGTTTTTTAAATCTTTTGTTCATTGTTTATTCAATCTTCAAGATTTCCAACCGTACGTGTTTTTCTTTAAACTCGCTAAAGTCTAATTTTCTTAAAATGCCACTTTTTTTTTTCTTATAAAATGTAGTTTTTTATATAATTTTCTTCAAGTTTCCGAAAACTCCAAAAAAATCCTGGATTCATTTTTAAAAAAAATTCTAAATTCCAAAAATTCCGGATTCATTTTTTTTAAAAAAAAAATTCTCGTATCAAAGTTTCTGAAACTTCGAAAAATCCCAAATTCATTTTTAAAAATTCTCATACCCAAGTTTCCGAAAGTTCCAAAAATCCTAGGTTCATTTTTTAAAATTCTTATACCCAAGTTTCTGAAATTTCCAAAAATTCCGGATTCATTTTTAAAAATTCTCATACCCAAGTTTCTGAAAATTCCAAAAATTTCAGGTTTATTTTTTTTAAAAAAATTCTCTTATCAAAGTTTCCAAAAATCCCATATTCATTTTTAAAAATTCTCATGCCCAAGTTTCCAAATTTTCAAAAATTCATAAAGTTCTGGATTCATTTTTTTAAAATTTCCGTACCCAAATTTCCAAAAAATTCGTAAAGTTCTGGATTCATTTTTTAAAATTCCCATACGCCAAATTACCAAAAATTCATAAAGTTCTGGATTCATTTTTTAAAATTCCCCTACACCAAATTTCCAAAAGTTCGTAAGTTCCGGATTCGAATTCATTTTTTAAAATTCCCATACACCAAATTTCCAAAAATTCGTAAGTTTCGGATTCATTTTTTAAATTCCCGTACGCTAAATTTTAAAAAATTCGTAAAATTCTGGATTCATTTTTTAAAATTTCCGTACCCAAATTTCCAAAAAATTAGTAAAATTCTGGATTCATTTTTAAAAATTCTTGTACCCACAATTCCCAAAAATTCATAAAGTCCCGAAGTCCCAATTTTCCAAATTTATAATTTTTAAAATTTAATTTTCCGAAATTTAATTTTTCAAAAATAATCCTTCCAAATTTTCAATTTTTTTTTAATTTAATTTTTCAAAATTCCATTCTCAAAATTCCCATTTTCCAAAATTCCAAATTTATTTTTTTTATTTTTTATTTTTTTATTATTTAATTTTATTTTAAATTATTTATTTATTTATTTATTTTGAAATACCATTCTCAAAGAGACTTCCAAAATTTTCAAGTTCACTTTTTTTTTTTAAATAAAATTCCACGCTTCCGAAATTTCAAATTTAATTTTCGAAATTCCTCTTTTCAATTTTTTTTAAAAAAGTGAATAAGCTCTCATAATTCCAAAATGATGGAATTTATGAGAATCAATTCATAGCAAAAATTAATTGGGCTTTGGTGGGGGCCCGACATTCATAACATTTTTTCGAAAAATAATTCAAGTTGTGCTCTCGATTTTGTTTGATTTTGATTTGGTTTTGTATGAGATTGTTTTTACACTTGTCATTGTACACTAACCTTGTTTTCATGATAGCGCTTTATTACCTGCTACTAAGGTACACTCTCACTCTCACTTTGTTTATTATTTCATTATCATGAATTATTTTTGAACTATGATCGTTTTGGTATCCATTGATCTTCTAATTAATTGCCATGTCTGGTTCACCTTATTTAGTAGAGACCCATTTTTTAGGGGCTTAGAGGGGTGCTACGGTCTTTACCGTACCTTCCCAATAAGTAACACGATCCCCGAACCCAGACTCAGTTTTTTTCGCAGACAGCTTTTCCAAAAACAAAATCAGGAGTCCATCTAGGGGTTTTGTTCTTACTTGTTTTCCCCTTTAAAAATAAATAAAAGTAAGTGGCGACTCCAAGTATTTTCTGAAAATCATATTTTTCACCTAAATAAACGAAAAATGAGTCTCGCCGATCGAATGGGAACACATCATTTAAAAATGCGAGGTCCACAAATTGGCGACTCCACTGGGGATCGAACCCAGAATCTCTGGTTTCATAGAAGATCAAGCTCGAACTTAAGTTGAGGCAAATATGGCGTTTAAATAGTCGATTGATGGATACCTTCTCTTTGTGTTTTTCTATGATCGAGTGTTCATAGCACACTGAGAGTTTGATGTGATGATTTGCTATGCTTGACTATCACATTCATTTGGGACATTAATGTGTTGATGACATTGTTTGTTTATCTTGTCTGTCTTAGCACAGTGACTTTGATCTTACCATGATTGTTCTGTTCACCTCGCATGTGTAGACTCATTGTTGTACATATTCTGACTGGATGTGTTGATTATCTCGCTTGTATATTATCTTAATCATCTTTGAGCATGCTATCTTTGTCACTATTCATCTTGATATTCTTATTCTCATTTAGCTTGTATGTAGACATGAATGATGTATCTGTGCTTTGCTTGATTGCTTGTTGCATGACTACTCTTCTCCTGTGTGATTGCATGTTGCTTGTCTGTGTGGGTCGCACATATATCCCCTTACCTCCAACCCTCTGGTTTCGGTCATTTCCTTCTTTTCGGTTCTTACATTTGCAAGTGTGAGACCTTGTGTGTGTTTGTTTCTCTGACCGAGCTAGTGGTTAGGAGTAGGGTCTAGCGACGGGCTATATTGATGTTTGGGAGCATTCTGGAGAAAGCCGACACACCGATACCGATTGAAGTCCGATCTTTGAAGACCTGTATAGCCCAGAGCTAGGTTTTATGGATATTTGTGTGACCAGTGTGTTTCTGTTTTCTATTTTAGATTCCTAGGATTTTCGGATGCACCCACACTACTCACTGTGCACTTTAGTTGACTAATGAGTGCTGAGAGTTGTGAGAGCTTTAGCCATAGGAAACCCCCTGGGATGTTGAGGTAGTGCATGTGTGGAGGTGATGACCACCTTGCATGGAAGCGCCCCGTCTCTTCGGAGGCGTGCAGAGGGTTGCATACCGCTGAAGGGTATGATCGCTTCTGCTAGGGATCCTTTAACCCACCTTGTTATTTTTAGAGCCACCTTGTCCTTTTAGGCTAAGCTTAGGCCCCATTATGATTCCCTTCCTACACGTGGGTGCATCTGTGGTCCTTCAAAGCCGGGTTAGTAGTAATAGGTTTAGTTACCTTCGTAGTAGTCTCTTCTATATTCGCTTAGAATTGGATATTAGTCTGATTACTTCCAGGTTACCTTCCTCTATAGTTGATAGACATTCCTTGAAGAGTTTTCTTTACACCGTATCTTATCTAGTATTTCCACTATTGTAGGAGTATTGAACGTTCGATCTGGGTTCAGCTTCTTGGATCAGAGTTAGAGGGAGATTGATTAGAGTGTCAGACCAATCGACGATGCACGAGATATGGATTCGCAGGTGGTTACTGTTGATCGGGTTTCTTCTTGCTATGGCTTCGATCCAGAGGCCATAACTAGCCTTGGTCGAGGGATGGATGGGCAGCAGACCCAACAGGTTCCGATTAGGAGAGTGTGCAAGATGATCCCACTATTCCGCCCCCTCTTCCGCCTAGTCGAGATGGCTACACAGACACTCGAGATGCCACCACCTCCCCCACTTGGTCAGACAGTTCCACAGCCTACACCATTTACTTTACAGAGTCAGACTGAGGTTACCCCACCGCCTGCCATGGTGGTTGTTCCGACCTCGGAGGATGCCCATGCACGCATGGACAGGCTTGAGCAAAAGATGAGACAGATGAGAGTATCAGATGGAGGTATGGGATGGGATGATTTTGATGGACTACCAGTGGCCAGTCTGTGCTGCTTTAGGATGCCAGAGATCGAGCGATACACAGGGATTGGATGTCCGCGCATTCATTTGAGACTATATAGTACTGTTATGAGGGCCCACGGCTTGGATGAGGCTCAAATGATTATGTTATTCCCCATGTCCTTGAGTGGGGCGGCCCAGCGTTGGTTTGCTTCTTTAGATGTATCACGTCGTCGTACATGGGATGATTTAGCCCAGGAGTTTCTGCGACAGTTTGCATTTAACATTGTCATAGATGTCTCACGGAGGGAGTTGAAGGCTTTGAGGCAGAGGCCCGATGAGACAGTCACATCATTCATCTCCCGTTGGAGGGAGAAGATTGCCCAGATCATTGATAGGCCGTCTGAGAGAGATCAGATCAGCATGATTATGAAGAGCTTGCAGCCTCGATTTGCTAGACATTTGATGGGGTTCCCACACGTGGACTTTGGATCTTTGGTGCAGGCATTATATGGTATTGAGGAGGGTATTGCTAGAGGATTGTGGCCTGATTCTTCCCCTTCAGACTCGAAAGGGAAGAAACCCACTATTGGACAGAGACCAGGGGACGTCGGCGCCATCGGCACCATCGACCGAGGCCCCCGGAGATATTATCGAGGCGGTTGGACAGACTGGAGTTTATTATCCGCCATCACCCCATGTGCGTATAGGTCACCGGTTCCTTTTAGACCTATGTCTCCCACATATCTACACTCAGCTCCACAGCCGGTATATGCTACTCGAGACCACACAGAGGACACTGCTCATTATCCTCAGCCTTAGGGCTCCACCCGCACCGAGACCGATGCGGCGCTTTTCCCATTGGGAATGCCTTTGAGTAGAGCTTTCCGTAAGCTCATGGAGGGAGGATTGTTGACTCGCACTAGCACCGAGACCACCACCTCGGCCTTTGCCACCTCAGTTCAGGATGAACCTTCACTGTGCTTACCATCAGGGTCCAGGATATGACACTGACCGCTGCACTGCTCTGAGACATGCTATTCAGGACTTGATAGATCAGGGTCTGGTTAACTTGGGACAGCCAAGTGTGACCACGAACCCTTTACCTGCTCACACCACACATTCGGTGCCTCCACCTACTGGTGGTATTCATCACATGGATTTTGTTAGGACGATGTCATACACATGTTGAGTTGGGATGGTGGATTGCCTAGGATGATTGTTCCAGATGATGGCCATGAGATTGTAGGAGCTACATCAGATTCTTCGATCCCTGCACCATTCGGTTTGATCCCTGGACAGAGCACCACATACGATTGATTCCTTTTACACCATCATATGTCGAGCATAGGGACATGTTTGCTCCGTTTATTCTATGGCCTGAGGATGTTGATGTACAGGTTATGACCCATAGTGGGAGGATAGCCCAGGCTGCACCTCCAGTTACCAGACCATTTGGTGGTACGGACACTCGTGAGGAGGTCAGGAGGGAGGATGATGAGATATTGAGACAGTTGCAGAGCACCCAGGCTCGGATATCCATTTGGAGTTTGTTGGCTACTTCTAGCATTCATAGAGATGCACTTATTCGAGCTTTGAGTCAGATACGCGTGGAGACCTCTACTACTCCAGAGGTATTGATTCATATGATGACAGCTGATAGGGCCACTTGCATTGTGTTTTCTGCTGATGATCTACCATCGGAGGGTTCTGACCATACTCGCCCTCTTTATATCACAGTTGTTTGTTCAGGCCACAGAGTCCCATCCGTTTTGTTAGACAATGGCTCTGCCCTGAATGTTTGCCCATTAGCCACTGCTATAGCCGTCGGTTTTGCACCCTCAGATTTTGGTCCCTCCACACAGACAGTGAGGGCTTATGACAAAGACTCGAGAGAGGTCATGGGCACCTTGACTATAGATTTGCTCATCGGCCCGACCACATTCTCTATATTATTCCAGGTTTTGAGGATTCCTGCTTCCTTTAACCTGCTTTTGGGCCGACCTTGGATTCACCAGGCTGGAGCTATTCCATCTTCCCTTCATCAGAAGGTGAAGTTTATCCATGATGGACAGGTTATTACAGTGCAGTCTACTAGAGACATGATTTCATCCTCTGAGCCAGTATTGCAGATCAGTCATAGTGATGATGATTTTTTTCTGACGGGATTCACGTTTGATGAGGTACAGACACTTGAGATTCAGGATTTTTGCAGAGATTTCGTGGCCATGTCATTTGACCAGCATAGTAGTACCCTTGTTCTTGATATGATGAGAGGCATGTCATTTCTACCTGGTTTTGGGTTAGGACGACGCCAACATGGATCTAGTGAGTTTGTGACTTCTATTGATCATGAAACTCCTTATGGACTTGGATTCACCCCTCCAGAGGATGATGTTTGTTATATGGCACGACTACGTAGGGACAGGGTGAGGGCTCGTTTGTCTGGCATCCCATTTGATTATCCTGTTCGCCCTTACACTTTCAGCCTGGCCGATTACTTGGTTAGGGGATCAGAGGTTCAGCCTCGTGTGGAGGAGATAGGTGTTGATGATAGTACATTAGGTGAGCTTCAACATGTGTTTCATCAGATGCAGTTGGGTGATGAGACCCTTGACATGTCAGCTTCTGCGATGATCCTTCCACCATTTCCAGATCGAGCTAGCTTATTCTCCTTGTGCTTCCCGGATGAGACTACTAATTATGGGGTAATCATTGAGCCCGAAGATATGACTGATGGAGTAGTTCCTCGTGATGAGTATCATGATGAGATGGACATGTTGGGTATCAGTCAGTTCCTTGATACAGTTCAGCGTGAGCCTTTCTCGCCATTGGAGCTCTTTGGAGTATCTATCATCGAGATTGCTGAGGAGGATCAGACTGTTCCTGCTCCTGAGCTTTCTGCTTTTGTTATTCCTACTATTGATATGTATGAGGGCATTGTTGGCCCAATTGAGGGAGCGTCCGATTCTGTGGACCCACCTCTTTCATTTGACATTCTATCGGGATTTGTCACCCGCTTTGACTGTGTTTCTGATGATTCAGTTATGGATTTGAGCATTTACGAGTATTCGTCTGTCTCTTGTGATGATGTTTCGTTATTTGCACCTTATCCACTCACTTCACAGATATTTGATATAAATGATGAAATTGCACAGCCCGATTCAAGGTAAAGACTCTTTTGATCACGACTCTGATCCCATAGATGAGAGAGTTTCGCCTGCTATAGGGGATGTTGAGATTGTTGATTTTGGCACAGATGATCAGCCTAGAGAACTGAAGATTGGTTTACCCCTATCCACAGATGAAAGAAATAGACTTATTCATTTACTCAGATCATACCTGGATGTCTTTGCGTGGTCATATGAGGACATGCCAGGCCTTGATCCCTCTATAGTTCAACATCATCTGCCCATCTTGCCACATGCCAGACCAGTTAAGCAGAAATTGAGGCGATTACACCCACGTTGGAGTCTGCAGGTGAAAGAGGAGATTCAAAAACAACTCAGTGTTGGATTTATATCAGTGGTTGAGTATCCAGAATGGTTGGCTAACGTCGTCCCTGTTCCAAAAAAGGACGACAAAGTCAGGGTTTGTGTTGATTTCAGAGACCTTAATAAAGCTAGCCCTAAAGATGACTTTCCTCTCCCACACATTGATCTATTGGTCGACGGCACCGCAGGCCATTCGATGTTGTCCTTCATGGATGGGTTTTCAGGGTATAATCAGATTTTGATGGCTTCAGAGGATATGGAAAAGACAGCCTTTATTACTGAGTGGGGTACTTACTGTTACAGGGTTATGCCATTTGGGTTGAAGAATGCCGGAGCCACTTATCAGCGAGCAGCCACTGCTTTATTTCATGACATGATGCATAGGGATGTTGAGGTGTATGTCGATGATATGATTGTGAAATCCCAAGGCAGAGCAGATCACCTAGCGGCTCTAGAGAGATTTTTTGAGAGGATTCGGAAATTCAGATTGAGGCTAAATCCTAAGAAGTGCACTTTTGGAGTAACTTCTGGGAAATTGTTAGGGCATATGGTCAATGAGCGAGGCATAGAGGTTGACCCAGATAAGATCAAAGCCATACTTGACATGCCTGTGCCAAGGATTGAGAAAGAGATCAGGGGTTTTCTGGGTAGGTTACAATACATCAGCCAATTCATAGCTAGATTGACAGACATATGTGAGCCCATTTTTCGTCTATTGAGAAAGAACCAGCCTACAGTTTGGAGTGATGATTGTCAACTTGCGTTTGAGAGGATTAAGGAGTATTTGCTTTCTCCTCCTGTTTTAGTGCCTCCCATGCCAGGGCGTCCACTTCTTTTATATCTGTCAGTTTCAGACATGGCCTTGGGGTGTATGCTAGCTCAGCTGGATGACTCAGGAAAGGAGCGAGCTATCTACTATTTGAGTAAGAGGATGCTGGAATATGAGATGAGATATGTTATGATTGAGCGCTTTTGCTTAGCGCTAGTATGGGCTACTAGGAGGTTGAGGCATTACATGACAGAGTATTCAGTACACTTGATTTCCCGTCTTGATCCATTGAGATACTTGTTTGATAGACCTGCTTTGGCTGTAGACTGATGAGATGGTTAGTGCTTCTTACAGAATTTGATATTCATTATGTCTCTCAGAAATCCATTAAGGGAAGCGTTGTTGCGGATCATTTAGCGTCCTTACCAATAATCGAGAGTAGGCCAATTGATGATGATTTTCCAGATGAGGAGTTTGTCGCTATGACTAGATTATCGAGGATGGCGCATGTACTTGATGGAGCAGACTAATCATTCGGGGTATGGGATAGGTGTTTTGTTGGTATCTCCCCAGGGTGATCACATCCCGAGATCTGTTCGTTTAACATTTCCTGATTACCATCCCACCACGAATAATATTGTTGAGTATGAGGCATGTATCCTCGGTCTAGAGACTGCATTAGAGCTTGGCATTACATAGATGGATGTACTTGGTGATTCCAATCTAGTGCTCAGACAGGTTCGGGGTGACTGGAAGACCAGAGACTTGAAGTTGAAGCCATACCATGCCTACTTGGAGTTATTGATTGAGAAATTTGAAGAGTTGAAATACATTCATCTCCCTAGAGCACATAATCAGTTTGTTGATGCTTTGGCTACCTTAGCTTCTATAGTTGATATTCCAACTAATGTGGTAGTTCGTCCTTTATTGATTGAGACTAGATCTGCGCCCGCGTATTGTCATTTGATTGATGAGACAGAGGTCCAAGATGACCTACCATGGTTTCATGACATTCGTCAGTTTCTTAGATTTGGCACATACCCTGAAGCTGCGACAGTTAAGGATCGGAGAGCGTTGAGGCAGTTAGCCACTAGATTTGTGATATGTGGAGAGACTTTATACAGACAATCAGCTGATGGGATATTACTATTATGTTTGGATCGAGCCTCTGCAGATCGAGTGATGAGAGAGGTTCATGCAGGAGTTTGTGGTCCGCATATGGGAGGACACATGCTAACCCGTAAGATTATGAGGACGGGATATTTCTGGTTGACCATGGAGACAGATTGTTGCCAGTTTGTTCAGAGATGCCTAGAGTGTCAGATGCATGGGGATCTTATTCATGTACCACCCTCGAGTTACATGCTTTGACATCACCATGGCCATTCTCGGTATGGGGTATTGATATCATTGGAAAGATCTCGCTTGAAATCTTCCAATGGCCATGAGTTCATCTTAGTAGCCATTGATTATTTTACCAAGTGGGTGGAGGCTGCATCATATGCGAAGTTGACATCTACTAGAGTTGCCAGTTTCATCAGGTCACACATCATTTGTCGCTACGGAGTTCCACACGAGTTGATTTCAGATAGGGGTGCACACTTTAGAGCTGAAGTCGAAACTTTGTTACAGAAGTATGGCATCCAACACCACAGATCGTCTGCATACAGGCCACAAACTAATGGAGCTGTAGAGGTTGCAAATAAGAACATTAAGAGAATTCTGAGAAAGATGGTCGAGACTTCTCGAGATTGGTCAGAGAAGCTTCCTTTTGCATTGTGGGCATACCGTACCTCTTTTCGCACCTCTACAGGAGCTACGCCTTACTCCCTAGTATATGGTATGGAGGCTGTTTTGCTAGTCGAGATAGAGATGGGTTCATTGAGAGTAGCCCTTGAGCAGCAGATTTCTGAGACAGAATGGGCTCAGGCTCGATTTGATCAGCTTAACCTTTTAGATGAGAGGAGATTGAGAGCAGCGGATCATGTTCAGGCCTACCAGAGAAAGATGGCTCGTGCCTTCAGGAAAAGGGTCAAGCCTAGACCACTACATAAGGGAGATTTGATTTTGAGGATGCTCAGAGGTTTGATTGGAGACCCTAGGGGGAAGTTCAGACCTAATTGGAGTGGACCTTATGTTATTCGAGAGTTGACTCCAGAAGGGGCGGCATGGTTGACTGACCTAGATGGAAACCAATTTTTGGAACCAACCAATGTGGATCAACTGAAGAAGTATTACGTTTAAGATCATGGTCAAAGGATGGGTGGCCATCATTTCGATTAGCCTTATACCTTATCGCACCCATTTCACATACATCCCGTTGCTAGCCCCTTGAGCCCCATGAGTACATTAAAGCCTTTCATTCTTATAGCTCTGCTTACCTTTCATCACCTGGGTAGGGGCCCTTGGTTGTGTATGAATGTTTTACTTGGATAGTCTCGTGAGTTTCAACTCTTTGATCTATTTTCATTTTTCTTGCCATCATCCTTTACTATTCCATTTCTATTATGTTTCATTATTGTTCATTTTTCATCTACTTACGTGTTTTGTCTTTCCTTACTTCGTCTCATTCTCTTTATTTCTCTAGTTGATGACTCTTCACATTTTTTTGGTGCATCAAGTTAGTCATGTCACACCCTTCATTCCATCTGTTGACTTTGATCTGGATACCTTAACTTGAGAGGTGACCTTAGGGTTGGGGCTTTATATACATGTCAGTGATTGGAGTCGACATACTTTTGGGGGTTTGTGTATGATTCATATTTCCATTGGGGATTGGAGAGAGTTTATTCATTTCTATTTTTTGCTTAGTGGGGTTTCAGTTTATTGATACTAGTGTTCACAAAAAGCAAAAAAAAAAAAAAAAAAAAAAAAAACGTTGTGATAATAAGTTTGTTTATGGTAGCATATTCCACTGGGCATTCATTGATGTTTGAGGGTTGTTCATTGAGTTATCTATCATTGAGCTCGTATGTGAGCCTATCTGAGAGCGTCCTGTTCCTTGGGTTACTCATGTTTTCTGAGTAACAACAGTTTGGTGAGAGTTTTGTGAGATCCTTCGCTTCATGGATCGGGGTTGGTATACATTGGGTGTGAGGATTGGGTAACCCATCACTAGGATCTCCAGATCACTGTCTTCACTTCCATTCCATCTTTGGTGATGTGATTTTCCTTGGTCGCACTAATATGAGTTAGTCATCATCCTTGTATCTTCTCGCTTCTCTCATTCATTTTCGATCATCCCTTTTCATGGTGATTATTCCATATTTATTCTTTTCTTCCATTGATACATGTCTTTGTTTTAGTAGCCTCTTCATATCCATTACATCGCGTTGAAGACCTGACCACTTCCCTTTTCTCTTATAGTTCGTCATTGACACTTTCGTTGTTTGTTATCGAGTTAGTTGGCTCACGAGATTACCCTGCACATCACATCTTACACACGAGGGTATTGGGTTTGATCATTGGACACTTGAGCCTAGTTTCCTTTCATTTCTTTTACCACCGTAACCTAAGCCTACATTACGGTCCGTGTCGTAAGACCACCCCGAGGCCATGAGATTAAACGTTATCTTTGTGAGTCTCCCAATTGGGCAGAGTCTTAACAATTGGTTGAAATATGGGTGTTGCTATGCTTTCCCTTATGGAAGATGCTTCGAGTGACATTTGGTTCCTCTTATGCTTAATCTGATGATGTTTGGCAGCTTTGACACACCAGATGCCTATACTGGGGCATATTACCCTCATCAGGGGATTTTCCTAGTTGTGATTGGTTTGTACGACTCCCACATCCATGATTTGTAGATATGCTTGACTGGTAATGATAGAACCTTGTCATACGCTACGCATCTACTCTGGTACACCTTGGCCCAGTACCTTGGGTTATCATCATATGAGCGTGTTATTTTTTCTCTTGGGATGCTAAGATTTGTTTGAATGTTGGGTGCATAAAGGGGATAATCAATGTTGTTCGATCTTCTTGAGACTTGATCATCAGATGCCATACTGGGGCATATCCCTCTTTTGTTAAGGTGAACTGATTGGAGTAGTAATGCATGGGCGGATGGTCTGTATTAATTACTTACTTCACGTGAGGATCATTTGTTACACTGGAGCATATTTCTCGCTTTGATGAAATGGGTGGCTTTGTGCCTTGTATTTATGATTCTCTATTCTACATGGGGGATTGATGTCTCTATGATCAGTTTTTGCTTTTGTAGCCAGTTTATCTCCTTATATGAACACATTCTTTAGTTTTATAATTTGTGATATTGTGATTGGCTACATACGACATTGCTTGAGACTGAGATGGACCGCATCAGATTTCACCCAGAAAGTATCGATGGACTCCCTTGTCAAGAGTTTATGAGATGATTTGTTTTCGCCATAGTCGTTCTTTTGTAAATTTGTGACGCGCATTTGTTGAGCTTTATCTGTGAGATCAGTTGACAAGGAATTTATTTGAGATATGAAGAAATTTGTGTATATACTTCTCGAGACCTTTTTCATGAGGTGTTGCTTCTTTCTCATTACGATGTTTGCAATTGCTTGTTTCATTGGACATTTTAGCAGTTTGATGCAACAGTGATACTGGGGCATACCCCCTTCTTTGAGAATATCAAGCTTAAGTTAGAAATCTGTTATTACCTAGTTTAGTTTTTTTATATAGGTCGTCATACTGGGGCATATCCCTTGAGTAGAAGTTATCCAATTTTCTTCATCACTTTCATAGGCGTTCAGAGCCATCATTTTCATAGGCGTTCAGAGCCATCATTTTCATAGGCGTTCAGAGCCACCATTTTCGTAGGCGTTCAGAGCCACCATTTTCATAGGCGTTCAGAGCCACCATCATTTTCATAGGCGTTCAGAGCCACCACCATTTTCATAGGCGTTCAGAGCCATCACCACTTTCATAGGCATTCAGAGCCACCATTTTCATAGGCATTCAGAGCCACCATTTTCATAGGCGTTCAGAGCCACCATTTTTCATAGGCATTCAGAGCCATCACCACTTTCATAGGCGTTCAGAGTCACCACTTTCATAGGCGTTCAGAGCCACCATCATTTTCATAGGCGTTCAGAGCCACCATCATTTTCATAGGCATTCAGAGCCACCATCATTTTCATAGGCGTTCAGAGCCATCATTTTCATAGGCGTTCAGAGCCATCACTTTCATAGGCGTTCAGAGCCATCACTTTCATAGGCGTTCAGAGCCATCACTTTCATAGGCGTTCAGAGCCATCATTTTCATAGGCGTTCAGAGCCATCATTTTCATAGGCATTCAGAGCCACCATTTTCATAGGCGTTCAGAGCCACCATTTTCATAGGCGTTCAGAGCCACCACCATTTTCATAGGCGTTCAGAGCCACCATCATTTTCATAGGCGTTCAGAGCCACCACCACTTTCATAGGCGTTCAGAGCCACCACCATTTTCATAGGCGTTCAGAGCCACCATCACTTTCATAGGCGTTCAGAGCCACCACCATTTTCATAGGCGTTCAGAGCCACCACCACTTTCATAGGCGTTCAGAGCCACCACCACTTTCATAGGCGTTCAGAGCCACCATCACTTTCATAGGCGTTCAGAGCCACCACCACTTTCATAGGCGTTCAGAGCCACCATCATTTTCATAGGCGTTCAAAGCCACCATCATTTTCATAGGCGTTCAGAGCCATCACTTTCATAGGCGTTCAGAGCCACCATTTTCGTAGGCGTTCAGAGCCACCACCACTTTCATAGGCGTTCAGAGCCACCACCACTTTCATAGGCGTTCAGAGCCACCATCACTTTCATAGGCGTTCAGAGCCACCACCACTTTCATAGGCGTTCAGAGCCACCATCATTTTCATAGGCGTTCAAAGCCACCATCATTTTCATAGGCGTTCAGAGCCATCATTTTCATAGGCGTTCAGAGCCACCATTTTCGTAGGCGTTCAGAGCCACCACTGTCATAGGCGTTCAGAGCCACCATCATTTTCATAGGCGTTCAGAGCCATCACTTTCATAGGCGTTCAGAGCCACCATTTTCATAGGCGTTCAGAGCCACCATCATTTTCATAGGCGTTCAGAGCCACCATCATTTTCATAGGCGTTCAGAGCCACCACCATTTTCATAGGCGTTCAGAGCCACCATCATTTTCATAGGCGTTCAGAGCCATCATTTTCATAGGCGTTCAGAGCCATCTCTTTCATAGGCGTTCAGAGCCATCACTTTCATAGGCGGACAGAGCCATTTGCTTATGGTTTATCTTGGGATTTATTGCATTATGTGCTAGGACAAAATTTCTGGTCTTTCTTAGTTCTTCGGTATAGTTCATTTCGTTCCACTCATTACTAGTGTTTCCTCTCATATTCCTTACACTCATGATCTCTACCGAAGAGGGGCATATTTGTAGACCCTCTATTTTGTCCTACTAGCACATGTTCTATTATGTATCCATTTGATACTTTACGATAATTCTCTGATGACCCATTGGGCGGCATTTTAGGCCCACTTTTTGCACTTGGCCCATTAGGTCCACTCCTAGGTCACCTAGCACATTTTTTTAATCACTTAGACACTTCCTTAATTTAATTTCCACCTAATTCACCTGGGCACTTTCCACTTAGGTCATCCAGGTCACTTGGATTTTTTTTTTATATATTAATTAGTATTATTAATATTATTTTATTTTTTTTATTTTATTATTATTATTATTATTATTATTTGTAAGCTTAATTCTCTAAGATTAGTTTCTTGATTGATGGATTTTGAGACTAGGTGAGTATTTTTATTGTTTTATTTAGATTGCTTGAGATGAATTTTTTATGTTTATTTGTATCAGCTTGGTATTTTTTTTTTTTTTTTTTTTGTGTTTTAGTTTAATATTTAGACTATTGTTACATGCATGCGACATTTATTTATTTTTTTTCCTGTTTTATTTATTTATTCATTCACGAATTTATTTTTTAGAAAATCGCAGATGGTCAGGGATCTTGTATTATTTTCTTTATTGTTACTATTATTATTAGTTATTATTATTATTATCAGTATTATTATTATTATTATTTGTATTATTATTAATTATTAGTATTATTGATATCATTAGTAGTATGCACTCACTATATGTTTGTTTTATTATTATCACATTCTTCTTAATTTAGTTTTCATTTTTTTTATATAGACTTGTTTACCTTTAATTTTGTATTTATTCTTTTAGTTTATTTTTTTTTTTAAATAAAATAAAATAAATAAATAAATAAATAAATAACTAAAAATAATTAAAAAAAACAAAAAAAGGAAGGAACAGGTGGATTAGGAGAAAAGGCTTTGAAAAAAAAAAATAATAATAATAATAATAATATGGGTGGGGAGATTATAAAAAAATGAAAATGGGAGTCGGTGGAGAAGCTTAGGAGGCAAGAAAAAAAAAAAAAACTGAGATAGAGGTCTTTCGAGGAGTCGGCATCGGAAGGAGGCAGGGGCCATTTTTCTAGATAGAAAGGAGGGGTTTTCAATGAAGGATATAAAAGGAGGAGTCTGGGAAGAGAAGCCAAGAAAGGTTTTGGAGAGGAACAGATTCGGGAAGGTGGAGAAGAAAAGTTGAGGAGGTTTCAAAAGAGGGGGTCTAGAGCAGAAAAATTTGGAGTAAGGGGAGATTGGGACGGAAAAGAAGTTAATAATAGAGAACAAAGAGAGGGGAACGCTTCAGAGAAAAAAGAAAACGGAGGGAAGGAGCCAGAAAAAGGAGAAACACAGGTATGATTTCTGTAAACTATTGGGTTCTTTCATCTTCATGAGCTTCATCAGTTTTTTTTTTTTTTTTTTTTTTTTTTTTGCATGCTGGGATACTATTGCGTGCATGAATGTGAGCTTTGGACACTACTACAAGTTCTTATGGAATCTGGGTCTGATTGAATGAGCTTTATGTTTGATGTTGCATCTATTTTTTCTTTAGCTCTATTTTGGGACTCAATATGATGTGTTTGTAATCATGCACTGATTTCTGTTTAAAATCCCTTATTTGTCTTTTACGAACATTCCATCCTATTGATAACTCAAGAAGCATTACTA
Source organism: Vitis amurensis (assembly GCA_037355405.1). Taxonomy (NCBI): domain Eukaryota; kingdom Viridiplantae; phylum Streptophyta; class Magnoliopsida; order Vitales; family Vitaceae; genus Vitis; species Vitis amurensis. Next base: position 18,992,826 of record CM074691.1, read on the forward strand.
GGTTTAGCATATTGCTAGATCACTCACTCTCATGCTTGCTCTATTTTTTTTTTTTTATGACGTTTTCTTTTCTGAATTTCACTATTCTTGGGCATCAAGTTGTGAAGTGTTTTGGGTTTGTACGCTGCCCACCTAAGAGTACAATTCCAAAGGGGTGTGCATGCGCTTTGAGCTTGGTCTCTAAAGGCGAATCATGGCGGGGATGCATTTGAATGCGTTGCCACATTTGTATATTGGCAGTAGTGAGAATTGGATTTTCTGAGTGGAAGTGGGTTTCATTTTTTTCTTTCTTGGCCGGAGACATGGCCAAGTCGTTGTGGAATGTGAGGAGGGTGATCTGATTTTGGAAACAAGAGGCGTGCTGGGTGTGTCCTAGGGTTGGATCAGCTCCTAGTCGTGGCTTGGTTGCCACCCCAACCAAGTATATTTTCCTTCGCATCTCAACAGCCCACTTCAGCTGAGTAAAGGGAGCTGTTGCAGCTTGGTTTCTTTCTTCTGATGCCAACTGGAGCTGCAGCTCCACCGACGGCCAGCTCCCCTTTGCCACTGTGGCATGGGTGGCCATTCTCCAATACATCCCATGCACGTTCAGAACAAAGAAAAAAGAAAAACATGCTTTAAGACGCGGCTTACCATGCACCGTCAAATGATGTTGTGAGATAACATTCAAATAATACTTCTTGTTGGACTTTCAATGCTTGTTAAAGTCTTTTGTTTATTATATATTCAATCTGTTGGTCTTTTAATGCTTGTCAAAGTCTTTTGTTTATTATATATTCAATTTGTTGGGTTTTTAATGTTTTTTAAATCTTTTGTTCATTGTTTATTCAATCTTCAAGATTTCCAACCGTACGTGTTTTTCTTTAAACTCGCTGAAGTCTAATTTTCTTAAAATGCCACTTTTTTTTTTTCTTATAAAATGTAGTTTTTTATATAATTTTCTTCAAGTTTCCGAAAACTCCAAAAAAATCCTGGATTCATTTTTAAAAAAAATTCTCGTATCAAGTTTCAGAAAATTCCAAAAATTCCGGATTCATTTTTTTTTAAAAAAAAATTCTCGTATCAAAGTTTCTGAAACTTCGAAAAATCCCAAATTCATTTTTAAAAATTCTCATACCCAAGTTTCCGAAAGTTCCAAAAATCCTAGGTTCATTTTTTAAAATTCTCATACCCAAGTTTCTGAAATTTCCAAAAATTCCGGATTCATTTTTAAAAATTCTCATACCCAAGTTTCTGAAAATTCCAAAAATTTCAGGTTTATTTTTTTTTTAAAAATTCTCTTATCAAAGTTTCCAAAAATCCCATATTCATTTTTAAAAATTCTCATGCCCAAGTTTCCAAATTTTCAAAAATTCATAAAGTTCTGGATTCATTTTTTTAAAATTTCCGTACCCAAATTTCCAAAAAATTCGTAAAGTTCTGGATTCATTTTTTAAAATTCCCATACGCCAAATTACCAAAAATTCATAAAGTTCTGGATTCATTTTTTAAAATTCCCCTACACCAAATTTCCAAAAGTTCGTAAGTTCCGGATTCGAATTCATTTTTTAAAATTCCCATACACCAAATTTCCAAAAATTCGTAAGTTTCGGATTCATTTTTTAAATTCCCGTACGCTAAATTTTCAAAAATTCGTAAAGTTCTGGATTCATTTTTTAAAATTTTCGTACCCAAATTTCCAAAAAATTAGTAAAATTCTGGATTCATTTTTAAAAATTCTCGTACCCACAATTCCCAAAAATTCATAAAGTCCCGAAGTCCCAATTTTCCAAATTTATAATTTTTAAAATTTAATTTTCCGAAATTTAATTTTTCAAAAATAATCCTTCCAAATTTTCAATTTTTTTTTTAATTTAATTTTTCAAAATTCCATTCTCAAAATTCCCATTTTCCAAAATTCCAAATTTTTTTTTTATTTTTTATTTATTTTTTTATTTTTTTATTATTTAATTTTATTTTAAATTATTTTTTTATTTATTTATTTTGAAATACCATTCTCAAAGAGACTTCCAAAATTTTCAAGTTCACTTTTTTTTTTTTTTAAATAAAATTCCACGCTTCCGAAATTTCAAATTTAATTTTCGAAATTCCTCTTTTCAATTTTTTTTAAAAAAGTGAATAAGCTCTCATAATTCCAAAATGATGGAATTTATGAGAATCAATTCATAGCAAAAATTAATTGGGCTTTGGTGGGGCCCGACATTCATAACATTTTTTCGAAAAATAATTCAAGTTGTGCTCTCGATTTTGTTTGATTTTGATTTGGTTTTGTATGAGATTGTTTTTACACTTGTCATTGTACACTAACCTTGTTTTCATGATAGCGCTTTATTACCTGCTACTAAGGTACACTCTCACTCTCACTTTGTTTATTATTTCATTATCATGAATTATTTTTGAACTATGATCGTTTTGGTATCCATTGATCTTCTAATTAATTGCCATGTCTGGTTCACCTTATTTAGTAGAGACCCATTTTTTAGGGGCTTAGAGGGGTGCTACGGTCTTTACCATACCTTCCCAATAAGTAACCTGATCCCTGAACCCAGACTCAGTTTTTTTCACAAACAGCTTTTCCAAAAACAAAATCAGGAGTCCATCTAGGGGTTTTGTTCTTACTTGTTTTCCCCTTTAAAAATAAATAAAAGTAAGTGGCGACTCCAAGTATTTTCTGAAAATCATATTTTTCACCTAAATAAACGAAAAGCGAGTCTCGCCGATCGAGTGGGAACGCATCATTTAAAAATGCGGGGTCCACAGTGATATCCGGAGAAGGCATCCAAGAAAGAGAGCATTCCTTGCCCCGGAAGTGGAATCCACAATTTGATCAATTCGTGGCAGGGGAAAACTGTCTTTTGGACATGCATTATTGAGATTGGTGTAATCTACACAAACTCGCCACTTTCCTTCTTTTTTGGGTACCACCACTACGTTTGCCAACCAATCCGGATAAGATACTTCTCTGATGAATCCAGCTTCTAGCAACTTGTCAATCTCATTCCGGATAACTTTTTGTCTATCCGGGTGGAAGCGTCTAATCTTCTACCGGACAGGTCTGGCAGCTGAAAAGACGTTTAGCTTGTGAGAGGCAATAGAGGGATGAATTCCCTTCATATCAGAATGTGCCCATGCGAAGATGTCATGGTTGCGTCGGAGGGTGTTTTGCATGTTCTGGGCTTCTTCTTGTGTCATGAGGGAACTGATGTTTGTGAGATGAGTATTCTCTTCTGAAATTTGGATTGTTTGTAAGGGATCTGCTGTCGGGGGATCTTTGTCCGCCGGACCCAATAATTGCTATTGGTCATGTGTATGGCTGGGTTCAGGGGGAGATGCATCCTCCTGGCTGGTTCCTGCTTCTCGTGCTATTTGGTAGCACTGTCAAGCGGCTAACTGGCTGCCATACAAGTCAATTTGCCCCTCGTTGGTGAGGAAACTCACCATTTGATGATATGTAGAAGGGATGGCTTTCATGTAATGAAGCCATGTGCGGCCCCAAAATGACATTGAAGGGTGATAACTCTTGCACCACTGAGAATTGTACGTTGAGAGTGACTGGGCCAGCTTGGACCGGCAGTATGATGTCTCCCAAGGATGTGGTTGATGATCCGTTGAATCCGGATAAGATTCGTCCGGGGTTTTCAAGGCCCGCGAGACTATGTCCCATATGGCCAACGACCGATGCTTGCACAAGATCGGCCGAACTGCCTGGGTCGACCAAGATACGCCTTACATCGAAATCTCCTATCTCTAGGGAGAGGATGAGGGCGTCGCGATGTGGCTGTAGTGTCCGGGTGGGATCCACTGGTGGGAAAATGATTGTCCCATCTATGGGGCGAGGGCCCTCTCTAGTTAGACTCGGTCGGATGGAATTAATGCGTTCGCGTATTGACGCGGCCCACAACAATTTCTGCTTTTTCCGCCTGGAGTCATATTCCTCCTCAGATGGGCCCCCGTTGATATAGTTTATGACGGCCTTGGGGGCGGCTGGGGCCCTAGGGGCTCCAGAATTGTGATGTTGGGATGCGTCCCTTCCTCCAGTACCTGAGCGGAGGTATTGTTTTAAATGTCCTGCTTTGATGAGCCTCTCAACCAGATACTGGAGGGACCGGCATGTCTCTATTGTATGACCATGGTCTTTGTGGAAGGCACATTTCTTGCTACGGTCTCTCACGGATGGGTCCGTTCTGATGGGTCTAGGCCACTTGAAGTCGGACAAGCCTTGAATCATTGGGAGAAGTTTTTCATAGGATATGGAGAGGGGTGTGAGAGGCGGCCTATCCGGGCGACTTGGTCCCTCTTGCCTTCGATCGGACGGCCCTGGCCGGTCCGGAGGTTTAGCATTTCTTTCCGTGTCACCTCTAGACGCCCGTCCGGCAACCAAGACTTGCTGAGTGGCTGCACGCACGTCATCTTCGAGCATTGAATATTTGTTGGCACGTCTGAACAAATCGTCCATCGTTGTAGGAGGCTTTTTGGCCAGTGATTCGAAAAATGGAGTGCCTGGACAGATGCTTCGTTTGAAGATCTCGTAGGACAAAGATCCATGCTGCAAGCCTCTATTTGAAGTACGGCCTGGCCAAATCATTTCACAAATTCCCTCAAGGATTCGTTATCTTGCATTTTTATGTTCTGCAGGGTGCTAATATTCTGCTTGTGTCAAGCAGAGCACAAGTATTGTCCTATGAAAGCTTCGGACAGGTCCCTGAAATTGCCAACAGAGTTGGGAGGTAGGCGATGAAACCATGAAAGGGCCTGTCCTTGTAGGCTGGCGGGAAATACTTTACACAGTAGCGCATCGTTGCCAATATCGAGCGTCATGAGCTGTCGATAGTGCATGATGTGATCGAAGGGATCGTTGGTTCCATCGTATGTGGAAAATTTTGGTACGAGGAATCCCCTTGGGGGCTCGTAATGGACGATATGAGAGCAAAAAGGCGTGGAGAGCATGTCGTCCAGCCTTTTGCTGATGGAGCCGATGGGTGGCTCGTTTGGGAGGTTTCTCCCAGTTGGTTGTTTCGCGTTGTGTGAGTGATCGTGCCGCATCACTGGGGTGACCAAGGGGTCACGATGCAGGTGCACACTCTGCACCATGGGAGTGACTATAGGGTCAGGGCGTGGCGTCCAAGTTGTGGCTATTGGCGGCTTAGATCTTCTAGGCTCTTGTGGGCCTAGCCTTGCGCGTATTGAACTTGACAACTGTGATTTTCTATCACGTTGTCTCTTTGCTGAAAAATGAGTGGAGTCTAAGCTTTCCTCACGGGGAGCTCGAGGCATGGGTGTGTGTGGCTCATGAGGCCTCACGTTGTATGCTCCTGGGATAGCTCCTGCTGACCCAGGATATATTGATTCTGGCTCTGGCCTCGAGTTTGCCACCTGGCCTCTCGAACGCTGTCGACGGGGAGGTCCTGACGTTGAGGTCTGAATGCGTAACACAGCGTTTTCTTCTCTTAACCTCTCTGTCTCCTGGAGGAGAGCTTTCAGTTGTTTTTCTCTTGCCAACTGTCTTTTTTCGATGGCTTGACGCCATTCAAGATTATCTTCCTCTCCTCTACCAGAGGATTGGCTTCGGGAAGGTGTGGCCATCTTTGCTAGTGACTGAATCAAATGAAAAATAGTATTCCCACAAACGGCGCCAATGTTGATACCTCGCGTCCCTGATGATCCACGTGGTTGTCAAATGGATGGATGCGCGATCTCAACACACAAAGGTTCTTGATTCAGTCGTTATACCTGCAAAAGGCATCCGGACAGGGTGTCCGGATGCACCCTCCGATGGTTTTGTTAGCCATGGTCAGAGAGAGATAGATAAATCAGTTGGGCTTTTCCTAGGTATCAGGAGATTACCTCCCTCTTCATTGTGAAGGCTTATATATATATGGCTCCAGGGGTACTGTTTCTCTCATTAATGGCGAGGAGATATTTTATGTTGTCATGATGACATTTGGAGGCAGCAGGGTCATCATCACCTTACGAGCGGCTGTCAGAAACCATGGTAGGTGATGCAGCTGTCAGAGATCATGGGAAGTGATCATGTAGAATGATCGTGGGGAAGTGACTTGTTGTGACTTCAACTTTGTCCTATCACTGCCGGGTGACAAGACGTGGGCCATGGCTGGTTGTTGTGATAGCGTGTAAGACTTGCCTTACTTTAGTCAATGATCCGGATGATCATATCCGGATGGCACATGTTGATTGTCCGTATGTATTGTGGAGCGGACGTGTTATGGAGGTTGTCCGGACGTCATATGCTTTATAAGCGTCGTTTGCTCTTCCTTGAGGCAGTCTGGATATGAGAAGCGCATCATATGTATTAGGGACATCCGGATGATGGCGATCCGGCTGATAATGCGTGCCACGTGTCACTGTGAGTTGCGTGCCACGTGTCTTCCAGAGGAAGGGGTCCCTACACTCATCACTGTGCTCGGAACTCTGGGGTGCTTCAAGTGCAGTTCCAATCCCACCTTCGTACCCTTCGGACCCCACCTTTGCACCCCGGACCCACACTCATGCATGGCCACATTTGGCATGCATTCCCAACCACCACATCTCATCCTTTTTTCATTTTTCATCTTTTGATATCAAAGTTTAATTTTCCAAAATTCCAATTTTCAAATCTAATTTTCAAAACCTCTGTTTTCAAATAATTTTCTAAAATTTTAATTTTTAAATTTAATTGTCAAAACTTTCATATTTAAATAATTTCCAAAATTCAAATTTTCAAATTTAATTTTTAAAACTCCAATTTTCAAATATTTTTTCAAAATTCCAATTTTCAAATCTAATTTTCAAAACTTCAATTTTCAAATAATTTTCAAAACTCCCCAAATAATTTTTAAAACTCCAATTTTCAAATCATTCTTCAAAATTCCAATTTTCAAATCATTCTTCAAAATTCCAATTTTCAAAACTTCCATTTTCAAATAATTTTCCAAAATTCCAATTTTCAAATTTAATTTTCAAAACTTCAATTTTCAAAACTCCAATTTTCAAATAATTTTTTAAAATTCCAATTCTCAAATTTAATTTTCAAGATTTCAATTTTTAAAACTCTAGTTTTTTTTTTCAAATAATTTTAATTCCATACCGGTTTTCAAATAATTTTAAGTTCTTTCTTTTCTTCTTCCTTCCTTAGGGTTTAGAGTCACCAAAAATCCCGTTTTTAATAAACTTACCACATTTTCCTTCAAGTAAGCACTTTCACAAATTTTCTTTGATCTCCAAATAATTTTCCGATTTTCTCGATTTTTAATAAGCATGAATGAATTTTTCATAATTTCAAATAATGGAACTCATTGATCCAATTCATACAAAAGTAATTTGGGCTTTGGTGGGGCCCAACATCCATTATATTTTCTTTAAAAATAATTCAAGTGAAGTGCATGATTGATATTGTTTGATTTTGACCAATTTTGTGTGAGATATTTTACATTTATCATTATGAGCTAACCTTATTTCCATGATAGTGCATTATTACTTGCTGCTAAGGTTCAATCTAACTCCCACTTTGCTTATTCTCATGCGTAATTCCTTTTATTATTTGATCATTTTATTGGTATCCATTGATTTCCTTATCAATTGTCACACTTGTCTCACCTTGTTTAGTAGAGACTTCATTATAGGGCTTAGAGGGGTGATACACTCTTTCGTCGTACCCTCCTGATAAGTAACCTGAACCTAGACCCGTCTCTATTTTCACAAACCGTCTTTTCCAAATAAAGAGTCACGCTTATGGTTTTCTTTCCTATTTTGTTTTCCCTTTAAAAAATAAAACAAAAATAAGTGGTGACTCCAAGTCTTTTCTAAAAATCATATTCTTCACTGAATAAATAAAAAAACAAGTATCACCGCCGAGTGGGAACGCACGTGAAAAATGCGAGGTCCACAATATTTTTAAAATATTATTAATATTAAATTTTAATGAAAGTTTTATTAATTACTTTTAACAATGTTACTAAAATGTTATATTATTAATAATAAAATAAAATAGGAAAATAAAACTAAAAATAAATTTAAATTGTAAAAAATATTTACTTTTACTTAAAATTTAACTTATTCAATTATAAAATATAAAAATAAATTAAATTTAAAAAAATTAAAAATGAAAAAAATATAATTAAAAGTCTCTTAATATGTGTGGTTTCTGTTTTTAATTCTTTTTAATAAAAATAGAAATGGAAAAATGTTAAAATATTTTTAGAAAATAAATTAAAAATGTGAAATAAATGTGGAAATCAAAATAGGAGAGTAAAAAAGAAAAATAATATATAAAAATCAAAGAATCGGAAGGATAGGTCCCACAAACGCATTAACTTTTCGTGATTTCCTTCAAGCTATTTTTGTTTTTCACATTTCACGTCCTAGCACTAATTATGCTAAATATGTGGAACTATGCAATATAAGTTAAGAGGGCTAAGATAAAGAAAACAAATTTGGAGGATATTTTATTTGTTTTCTACAAGTTTTTTAAGTCATGAATAGTCAACGTTAGTCAAGGGGTGTCAATATAATTTCATAAACCTGAGAAGCTAAAGTGAAATTCTGTATACTTTAGGGATGCCCGTGATTTTCTCTTCAAAGATATAAGGAACTAAAAATTTGTCCTCATTGTAATATCGAAATTTAAAATCGCAAACACCATTTGAAAAATGTAACACTGAAACTTTGAAAATGATTTTAAAAATAAATCGATGATGATATAAAAGTATTACTTTTTAAAAATAAGGAAAATCATTTAAAAAAGGGAATGTTTGAAATATTTAAAAATATGAGTTTTTTTTTTTTGAAAAGTTTTCTACTAAATTTAAAGATTTATAATAATATTAAATATTTAAATAAATTTTTAGTACAATGTTGATCCATGGATTTTATCCATAGATCCTTGATATGTCACAAATTTTGATATAAATATAAATTTTTATAAGTAAAACACATGAAATAAAATGGAAAGATATAAAAAAAAAAATCAAAACCCTTTTTTTCTATAAAATATTCCTATTATCATGAAAAAATAAAAAAATAATTAAAAATGAAACATATTATTTGAAAATTTTGAAAAAACAACAAATATATATATTATGGACCCCGTATTTTCGGCTCATGCGTTTTTCACTCGATGGTGAGCTCGATTTTATTTCAAAAATGATTTTATTTATTAGAAAATGACTTGGAGTCGTTACTTATTTTTATTTTATTTTAAAAGGGTAAACAAAATAAGAAAGAAAACCCTAAGTGCGGCTCCTTATTTTGGAAAAGGTGATCTCTGGAAAACTCTGGATCGGAGTTCTGGGGTCAGATTATTTATCGGGAAGGTACAGTAAAAACCGTAGCACCCTTCTAGGTCCCTAAAGTCGGGTCTCTACTAATAAAATAAAGCTGACATGACAATCAATAAGAAAATCAATTAATACTCAGAGCAAATCATGCACATACGAGAGTCAGAAAATGCATATAAACTAACTTGATTGAGAATGAGTGCGTATTTAGGCAACAAACCATCATGCGCTGTCAAGAGAGGGGGGGTTAGTGCACAATTAAAGGATAATCTCATGCATGTCATAGAGCAGATCAATCATGTATGATAATCAAATCAATCAATCAATCAATCATCAAAAACATATATGTGGGGGCCTCACCAAAGCCCGTTTATTTTTGTATGAATTAATTCCATAAATTCCATTATTCGGAATTACAGAATTTAATTCACAATTATTTTCAAAACGTTTTAGAAAATGTTTTTCTTAAAAAAACAAAGAAAATGCAAAAATGGTTTGCCGGAAGGAAAATGGCAACCAAATTTCATTGAAAAAGGGGTTTTGATATCTAAAGACCCTAAAGATGGAAAATTTGATGATTTGAGGATTAAAATAGCACCCTTACTCTTCAGTTCATTCTCTAGTAGCTTGTAGCCGCCTGTGTGTATTTCCACATTAACTTCTTTAAGTAATCATCACCAATAATCTCCTGCAGTTCCTGACTTGCTCCTCAAATAAATTAACTCTGAGCTCTCTGCCAAAGTTCGAACTTCCATTTGTACTGCAATCTACTTGAGCTAATTCTTTATGATTCCACAAGTCAATGCTAGAGTTGTTTCCGTCTGAGAGAACTTTCAGCATATCAACTGACAATACACAGGATCTCTTAAGCTAGTTTAGGGCTTTCAATATATCTTTCATGTGGGAAATCAGATCATTGAGTTCCTCAGGATCATGGATGAAGCAGCTCGAAGCAAGCATGGAAAAGGTCTTGTCTTCCATGTCCTTTGCAAATTTGAACGTGGATATGCAGTGCTTAAGCAAGCATACTCGGGCTACTCCTCTTATTCCTGTGTCTAAGAGAACGGTGAGCATATGTATAAGCCAGGTAGCTGACAAAAAAAAACATGATGGAAATAACTCTGGGTTTCTGCTCTTGAGGCCCTTTGCCAAAGCTTCAAACGACAAACCAGACTCATGGCTGACTAGAACAAATGCCATTTTTCTCTCTCATTCGTTAGTCGCCTGCTCTTTTTCCAAATTTTCTTCAGATTCCCCAGAACTGTTGCTGAGTTGGTCCACTTGCATTAGAGTTATATAACTTTTGTCAAGTCTAGCATGTTTAAGGAGAGAAACCCGGGTGAAGGTTTTTCCAGACAATGAGAACCTCCCTTGCAGCGACACAATCTCTTTCCTCTTCATCGCATTCAAATCTATGGTTTGCTGACAAATGGTATATATCACCTTCAGCGGATTCAAATATGCACCGTGAATCACCAATGGAAGCAACAATTACCACCCATCCTTCTATTGTAACAAAGGTAATAGTTATTCCTGAAGTTTGTGCTTCCTCTTGGAAGTCCATGTCTGTCTCAACAAACCCTGCAACTGAAGTCCTAGGCAAGACAGCTACCCACTCATCTTTGCTAAGTTCTGGAGGAATAGCGGCTAAAACATCGTTTAGAAGGTTCTCTTTTGAGTACAAAGCAGCTGCAAATCCATTATGTCTATCGAACAGCCCAAAAACCAAATATGTAGAAACCCCATCTCCAATCACCCTTTGGCACTTGGTCTTGAGTAAAATGAAGTCCTCCATTTTCTTGCTTTGGCTGACCCTGTCCATGTATAATATCAGGTTTCTCAATCTTCTCACTGATCAACTCCCGCTTCTACAGCACCGGGAGCGGGACAGTTTGATGCTCACTCCTGGTGATGAGTCCGCCCAAGGAGCATTTCACTCAACTTCATTTGCCCATGGATTTTCAACCCGCACCAGCTTGTGGCCATCTACTTCTCTTACTTGCAATAATGAGCATGCATGCCCTTGCACAATGCTCTTGGGAGAAACATGCACATCTGAGCCTGAAGAACTCCCAGTGCCGAGTATAACTCCCTTTTGCTTGAAACCTCGATAGCGACGGAGAGAGAACCCAACTCTAACATTCTCATCAGCGTAACCTTGTATACAATGCCAAACCTGGAGCCGTCATGATTGCGGGAAGCGGAATGATGATCGCTCTGATCTAAGATGGAGTTGTTATGCTTCGTTCCACAATGGGGAGCAACATCTTTGATAGGCGAGGAAGAGGGCATGTGATGCTGTTGAACTTGGGCATGAGAAACGACAGCGTCCTCCTCAGTGTTGGCACGGTACCCAGGCAGGAAGAACCATTTTGAAATGGGTATAAAAAAAAGGTAGTTTTGCCAATTGTAATCATATTATGAGTGGTCATTAAGGGGATTACCCATTCCACACGAGAATTTGCATGATTTCTTTCTCTCTGTGCTGTTCCGAACACTCATCTTTACCCTTGAAATCAGTGCACTTGGGTCATCAATTGATTGACGCCCTGCTAACAAGACTTACATCAATCCCAAGAGTATAACCGTTACTCACCACATGAAAACATCCATCTCCGCACCTACACTTTGAATTTCCGTACCCAGCAACTCCTTTGGAAAACTAACCTGAAGATGTTGAACCAATCCCCCATCCTCCAACATTGTGTTTGATGGGATACCAAAGGGGTGCCCTAACGAATTCCGCTCTGAAGGCCCAGGAAACAATGATCACCGGTTCACTATCTCAACAAATATACAACCCATGGACCTCATATCAACAGGTGCAGAATAGTGGCATGATCCATGCAACGCAATAATTTGGCTCTGTTAAAGAAACTGTATACTTGGACCAGCGTTCCCAACTCTTGCTGTTCAGGATCACCATCATAGTCAAACACGTGTTATTCAATACCAAATGCCTTCTCAATATCTCCATTATAATATCGCCACCTCCTATCGACCCACTCTCACAATAAAGAGGTGGGAATGCGGACCCATTTGAGAAGACCTTTAAACCTTGTCTTATCTCCTCATCAGTCAGAACATTGAAAAAGCAAAAACTTGCTTTGTCTGCCCTTAGGGCTGAAACCACACCTAGAATCACCGAGGGTACCCTTCATAAAAAGGAAAAATAAACTTGAATTAATCAAACCCATCAAGCATGGAGGTTTGGGTCGCACTCAAGACAATGGACTCAGAGATGCCGTCCTCAGAAACTTCAATCTCATGACCTCTGAAAATCTCTTTCAGTTCATCACTCTCACACACTTGCAAACTTGGGAAATGAGGGGGTCCAAAGAGGTCATACATGCGTCAAAGAGGTCATGCCTGCAAGTCATATGTATAAGGGAGAGAAGATGAGGAAATTTGTGGTGAGCAAAGGCAGAATAAGTGGAGGGGGTAATGAGAGGAAATGGGTTTAGTGGAATTAGAAAAAAATAAGACAAATGGCGATATAGGTATGATGATAACAGGTGATGTATAGAGAAGGGTAGGGTTATGAGTGTGCACGCATGGGAACCAAAGTGCATGGAGAATAGCATAACCATGCATGGACATGCATGGCCATGCAAAGGTGGAAGGAATGAACGTGAAGGGTACTTGAAAGAGAATAGGTGGGTGGTGTGGTGTAGAGAGAGAAATGGGTTTGATAAGTGTGAAGGAAGAGATGGCGTTGAGTAGGAAGGGAACGGATGATAGATGATGGGTATGAGCATGGAAACGCATGAGGGGTGGGTATGGTACCCCCAACTACAGTTTCCAGCCGTTCTGCCTACTTGTTGGCTTGGGAAATAATCAACCATATACTCATAAGCATCGGCCTAAGCATTAACCCTAGTTTCAGTGTCTTTCATTACTCCCACAGTTGCGACCAGAGGATGCTTCAGCGTGGTAAAGCCACGGAGTACTCTTGCCTTGAATAAATGTGTAGTGTCTTTCGATACTCAACCACTCCTTTAACCTCACCACCCTTGAATAGAAGCCCTGCACTTTCAGACCCATCAACAAGCCTCTCTTCTCTGCTTATGGGAGAAAACAACCTCAGCTGTAGCATATCACTAACTGGTGCCAGTGATAGCTTTGCAAACTGGTAGGATATCTGACACGGAGAACAGGTGGTAAGTCACACTGATTGGAGAAGAGGGTCCTAGTTATCTTTGAAAATCTTCCCAAATGAGATCAACTGATAACGTAGCCCATATAGTGCCCATTGATCCTGCTTGAGAACCTTGACCAAAGATACTTGGGAATAGACTCCAGCATAGGGCACAATTCCAGATCGAGTGCGTCAAATAAGAGTAACAAGAATGAACAACATCTAGGCCGAGAGAGAATAAAAAAAAAAAGAAGTAAATAGGCAATATAAAAACCAAGGAAAAGCTAGATCTGATGCTCCCTCAATGAGCCTGGACTGGTGGGGAAAAAGGCTTAGCAAATTCAAACAAGAAGATGGCAACAAATATCTTCATATAAATCACCATGAAACAGAGCTTCACTAGATTCAAACAAATATTCAAAAGAACAGTGAATGAAGCAATCAATGAGCATATAAACAAGCCAGAAATCGACACAACTCAGGTATAACTCCTGTTATTCATAACTAAGCATACAAACGGAACCCCAAACAACCAGAGGAAAAAGAGAAAACCAGTGGTAGTCAAAATAAACCAGAAGATACGCGATGACCTTACCTGAATGCTCCCTCAAGCAAAAACAGTTGGATCTCCCAAAACCTCCACCTCTCTCTAGTTTCCTGGTCCTCTCAGCAACTCTACGCTCATCTGTTCTTAGCTTCTTTCAGGAAGAATACCCCCCCTGTGACTTGTTTTTCTTCAGCTCAAGAACCCTCACACCTCTTCCCTCCCTCCAGCAAAAAGCCCCCCAAAAAAAGAAAAGTCCCCCCTCAAATGGAATACCCTCTCTCCCTCTTTAGCTTCCCCTCAAGTAAAAGCAATACCTTTTTCCCAGCAAGACCAGTTTCCTCTTCTGATAACCAATACTCTCTTCTCTCCCAGATTTGCCCCCCCAAAAATATCTCCTAACCAACCTCAAAAGCAACTCTACTCTGCCAGAATATCCTCTCTCTCATCCGCTCCTCCTCTGCAGCAGCGAAAACACCACCTCCCAAATAACGGCCTACAGCCTTTTTCCAAAAACTTCTTTACACGTGTCAACCTCTTGTCCTTGATTCCACTACCTGATGTCATAGCAACCAGACGGGAATCGACACGTGGCTACTCACAGCTGCGACACCTGGCAAAAAGAGCTGCGAAAAAAATGCATGAAAGTAAGGCCCTAAAATGGGGGTCTACAAATATGCCCCTCTTCGGTAGAACTCACGAGTGTAAGGAATATGAACACTAGAATGAAAAGAAAAGTGTGAATAGTGAGTGGAACAAAGTGAACTCTACCGAAAAACAAATGAGACCCCAAAAAGATGCCAGTGAAACACGAACTCTCTCAAGCCAACAGGTGAACAAAAGGCTCTAACCCTAAAAGAAAATGATGTCTTAAAATGACTCTGAAAGCCACACCGAGGACTCAGGCTTCCTCTAAGACGTCTCCAAAAGTGACTCGAAAGACCAGATCAAAGATAAGTAACGGTCGAAACACTCAGAAGAATGAAACAGACTATGCCCCAAAGGAGACTATTTGATCTGAACTATATGAAAATGACAAATGCAGGGTGCCTAACAACACGATTAAAGTATGTGTCGTGAACTTAAGAGACTGTGTCATGTGCAGTGGAATAGGAATCTGGACGAGCAATGATGAATAAGAGATAAGCACAGGGTGACTGGGTGAGGTAAGTAAGGGTGAATGCCAAAATCATGAGAATCAGATGCGCAATGCCAATGAATACAAATGTCGGGGACCGTGACCCTGGATGATACGACCAAGGAGAAATGAATCTGAACGTCAACAGGGGGAAAGAGTGTGGTGACTCAAAATGCATGAATGGGTATGTACAATGGCTCAGAATGCCAAAACTAAAAAAAGAAGATGATAGTAGCATTGAATGCCGAGCAGAACAGTGGCTCTGAACGTCGAACGAAACCAAGTAGTAGCTCTGAACGCCGAACAGAAGGCAAGTAATGGCTCTGAACACTGAATGAAGGCAAGTAGTGGCTCCGAATGCCGAACGAGGCAAAACATGGCTTTGAAAGCCTGAATGAAGATAAGAAATGGCTTTGAATGCCGAAACGAAGATAAGTAGTGGCTCTGAATGCCGAACAAAGATAAGTGGGGTCTCTGAACGCCAAAACGAAGATGTAATGACTCTGAACGCCAAAACGAAAATGTGACTCTGAAAGTCAAACTGAAGACCGATGATGGCTCTGAATGCCGAAACTAGGACTGTGACTCTGAACGTCAAACTAGGAAGTGATGATGATGACTCTGAACATCAAACTGAAAACACGATGATGGCTCTGAATGCCAAAACTGAAAAGTGATGATGGCTCTAAATGCCAAAAACTAAAAATGCGACTCTGAACGTCAATCTGGGAAGTGATGATGATGACTCTGAATGTCAAATCGAAAACACGGTGATGGCTCTGAATGCCAAAACTAAAAAGTGATGGTGTCTCTGAACGCCAAAACCGAGAATGCGACTTTGAACGTCAACCTGGGAAGTGATGACGACTCTGAAAGCCAAAACTGAGAATGCGGCTCTGAACGTCAATCTGGGAAATGGTGATGGCTCTGAACGCCAAACTGAAAACACAGTAATGGCTTTGAACGTCGAAACTAAAAAGTGATGATGGCTCTGAACGCCGAAACCGAGAATGCGACTTTGAACGTCAAACTGAAAAATGCGACTCTGAATGTCAAACTGAAAACCGATGATAACCCTGAACGCCGAAATTGAAAAGCAACAATGATGACTCTGAACGCCAAAACTGAGAAGCGACAATGATGGCTCTGAACGCCGAAACTAAGAAGCGACAATGATGGCTCTGAACGCCGAAATTGAGAAGCAGTGATGGCTCAGAACACCGAAGCTGAGAAGCGGTAATGATGACTCTGAACGTCAAACTGAAAACACGATGATGGCTCTGAACGCCAAAACTAACAAGTGATGGTGGCTCTGAACGCCGAGAATTGAGAATGCGACTCTAAACGTCAAACTGAGAAATGTGACTCTGAACGTCAAACTAAGAAATGTGACTCTGAACGTCAAACTGAGAAATGTGACTCTAAATGTCAAATTGAAAACCTATGATGGCTCTAAATGCTGAAGCTGAGAAGCGACGATGATGACTCTGAACATCAAACTGAAAACATGATGATGGCTCTAAACGCCGAAACTGAAAAGTGATGGTGACTCTGAACGTCAAACTAAAGAAACGGCTCTGAACGCCGAAATTGAAAAGCGACAATGATGGCTCTGAACGTTGAAACTGGGAAGTAATGATGGCTCTGAACGCCGAAACTGAGAAGCGGTGATGGCTCTGAACGCTAAAACTGGAAAAGTGGCTCTGAACGCCGAACTGAACGTGTGACATGATGACTTTGAATGTCGTAAACCGTGAATGAATGGTGGCTCTGAATGCCAAACTGCAAGGAAATGATGAGAAGGAAATATGCCCTAGTGTGGCGTGCCGCTGCAAATCTTAATCCTCTAGAAGGGTCTGAAAAAGACTCCATGGGTCTTGAAAGACGCTCTACTAGTGAGTCAGGATAAACTAATCGACTGTGAACACAGTCTCACAACACTCCCAACTAAATCATAACGTCTCAATCTCAAAGTAACAATCCATTGAAGAGTCATGGCTACTAGGGTGATCAAAACCCGAACGTCGTGCTCCACTGAAAGCTCATCTCGACGAACATCACAGGAATAGTGGTGAATAACGCGAATATAATATCTCTCGGCCGAGTGATGAAAACTGTAACGGATCTATGAGAGAACGATCGCCTCCACGGCTAAAGGAGGGAAATATGCCCTAGTGTAACATTAAATATATCCGATCCGTCTTGATAACTCAAGAGGAACTCCATGGGGATGCGAAAAAGATCTGATATGTACCCTACCAAAATGATGACATGGGAATCCAGGCACCCGAGATAACTCTGTCCAAGAATCACGACTATACCAGAAACCGTGAATCTGGTTGAAGGACTCAAGAGAGGCTCCTCGAGGCACTAGGACACAATGACATCAAATCATCAACCTGACGTGTATCTTATGACCGGGAATGATCATGCAAACCAGTGGGGGATCTACAAATCTCGACCGAGATGGGGAATATGCCCTAGTGTGGCATCGAAAATGCGACAGGTCGAAAAATCAGATGAGCCGAAATCATCTATGTCTCCAACTGAATCAGGCCCACAAAGCAAAGAGGCGTCTCTCGGAAAGGAGTATGACGACATCTAAGTGTTGAAAAGTGCGGATCTAACTGGATGGCTCCCGAAAGGCTCCACTAAGGAATCACCGTGAAGATAGCGAATAGATCGTCGTCTTGGTGCACATCTTGAAAATGGGGATAAGTGTGCAACTCCATCATGATCTGAAATCTCATCCATAACGGAAATATGCCCCAAGTATAGCATCAAATGTATGATAGGTCGGAGATCAGGTAACTTGGAATCATCTATCATCGAACATGTGATCTCTGTGGTCCAAATCAAATCCACGCATCTAAGAGATGTATCTCGGAATATGAAACATGACAGCAACCCGATGCCAAGGCGTGAGGATCTGGCTAAATGGATCCAAAGAGGCCCTACTAAGGTATGATGAAAAAGCAATGAACATGTCAACGTCTTAGTGTGTATCCAGTAAGTGATGATGAACGTACAACTCCATGAGGATCCGTGAATCTCGCCTGAAACGAAATATGCCCCAGTATGGCATCGGATGTACGGTAGATCGAAAATCGGGTGACATGGAATCATCTCTCATCAAACGCGTGATCCCGGTAATTCAAACACAATTGAATTAGACCTACACATCAAAGAAGCGACCCCCAAAAGAAGAAGCATGATGGTATCTAAACATCAACCAAATCTCAAACACTTGTCTAAGTAGAGGTTGTCGAAGACGACATCTGATCCCATGGCCTCAGGGTGGTCTCAAGACACGGACGTAACGTAGGCTAGGGTGATAGGATGATAGAAACGAAAAGAAACTAAGCTCAAATACCCGATGATCAAAACCCATGCCCTCATGTATGAAATGCAACAAGTATAGTAAATCCCATGAGCCATGGACCTGAGGGTGCCTAATGTGAACATGGTAGCAATGATGATGCAATGGAGAAAAAAACAAACTGATGACGAGATGTATAATGATGATGTGAAGAGAGTGCCAAACCCGAAAATGGGTCACTGTAAGAAAAAGATAAAATGTGGAATGAAAATGATGAATCCGAAGTGAAAACAAGGATGATGATGAAGCATAGAACACGAGAATGAGTGATGATCCTCTCAAATCAAATATGCAGGGAAGTCATGTCAATAACGAATGCAATGATGGAATGGACGATGACCCAAAGCTCCTAAGAGAAGGTCACTCATCTCACTCTCAAAACATATGACAAATGAATACAAAGAATGAAACGTCCTTGGGAGATCACATACGAACTCCTATCAATAGACGTACCCAACAAAGTGACCCTCGAACACCGATATACACACTCAATGATAAAGAATATCATACATCCCTGCACTTACTTTTTTTTTTTTTACATATATATACATGCTCTGAATGTAAACCAAGAAACCCCAAAGATGAGGTCAAAATGGATAAACATACTCTCAAATGTCAATGTAACATGAACTCTCTCTGATGATGTGACCTTCTCAAACTAAGGATCCTTGGACCAACGTCCGTAGGATAGATAATGGAAATGACATGACTACCCTCCATGTAGTGAACTGAGGAGGATCACCACTTGGGGTGGAAGAAAATGATGCAAATGAGTAGTAGATAGGATAAACAAGATGAGACGAATAACACAACCAATGAGGTGAGATGGAAATGTAGTGATGCAATCATGTAGAGAAGATAATGAGGAGAATGCGTCCCTAGGTCCAAGGCTCATGAAACTCCTAAACAATGCATGCATACACTAAAGGGCCCCTATCCTGGTGTGAAAGTGTGAGCAAGGCAATAAGAAAAAGAGGCTATAATGCACGTGCAAGGCTCAATGGGTTAGCAATGGTCTATATATCAGAAAGGAAATAAGAGGATATAGCTAACCGAAATGATGGCCACCTATCATGCGACCCTGGGCTCAAACATAGTACCTCTTTAGCTGATCCACATTGGTCGGCTCTGAGAACTGGTTTCCATCTAAATCCATCAACCATGCAGCGCCCTCTGGAGTCAACTCCCTGATGAAATAAGGTCCGCTCCAACTGGGTCTGAACTTCCCTCTAGGATCTTTGATCAATCCTCTGATGACTCTCAAGACTAAGTCACCTACATGTAGTGGTCTAGGCTTGACCCGCTTTTTGAAAGCGCTGGCCATTTTCCTCTGATATGCACGAACATGGTCTGTTGCCCTCAATCTCCTCTCATCTAGGAGATTGAGCTGATCAAATCGAGTCTGAGCCCAATCCGCCTCTGGAATCTATTGCTCTAGTGCTATTCTCAATGAACTCATTTCAATCTCAACGGGTAGCACTGCCTCTATGCCATATACCAATGAATAGGGTGTGGCTCCTGTAGAGGTGCGAAAAGAAGTCTGATATGCCCACAATGCGAAAGGGAGTTTCTCTGACCAATCACGAGAAGTCTCAACCATCCTCCGCAATATCCTCTTAATATTCTTATTCGCAGCCTCTACTGCCCCATTCGTCTGCGGCCTGTATGCAGACGACCTATGATGCCGAATGTCGTATCTCTGTACTAAGGTGTCAACCTCTGCTCTGAAATGTACCCCTCTATCCGAAATCAACTCATGGGGGACTCCATAGCGACAAATAATGTGTGATCTGATGAAACTAGCAACTCCAGCTGATGTCAATCTCGCATATGAGGCGGCCTCCACCCACTTGGTGAAGTAATCGATGGCGACCAGGATGAACTCATGACCATTGGAAGATTTCGGTGAAATCTTCCCGAGGATGTCAATACCCCATATAGAAAATGGCCATGGTGAAGTCAATGCATGCAACTCGGAGGGTGGCACGTGAATGAGATCTCCATGTATCTGACACTCGGAACATCTTTGAACGAACTGGCAGCAATCCGTCTCCATAGTCAACCAGAAATAGCTAGTCCTCATGATCTTACGGGCCAACATATGCCCTCCCATATGTGGTCCGCAGACTCCCGCATGAATCTCTCGCATCACTCTATCAGTAGAAGCGCGGTCCAAATATAATAGCAGCATCCCATCAGGTGATCGTCTGTATAGTGTCTCACCACAAATCACGAATCGGGCGGCCAATTGTCTCAATGCTCTCCCATCCTTAGTCGTGGTAGCCTCAGGATATATGTCGAGTCTCAAAAAGTGATATATGTCATGGTACCAGGGCAGACCATCGTCTATCTCCGTATCATCAATCAAACAATAGTACGCAGGAGCAAATCTCGACTCGATCAACAATGGGCGAACAGTGGCATCAGCAAGTATGGCAATCATGGAAGCCAGAGTAGCTAAGGCATCAACAAACTGGTTTTGTGCTCTAGGCAGATGGGTATATCTCAAATCATCGAATCTCCTAACCAGTAGCTCCAAATACGCGTGGTAAGGCCTAAGTTTTAAATCTCTAGTCTTCTACTCGCCCTGAATCTGTCTCAATACCAGATTAGAGTCACCAAACACCTTCATATGTCTAATCCCGAGCTCGAGAGCAGTCTCTAATCCCAAGATACAGGCCTCATACTCGACAATGTTGTTCGTGGTCGGATATTGATCCGAGAATGCCAAACGAACAGATCTGGGAATGTGATCACCATGAGAGGATATCAACAAGACGCCTATCCCGTATCCAGAATGGTTGGCGGCACCATCAAAGTACATGCGCTAACCTGATAAACTGGTCACAACTGCGACATCCTCGTCTGGGAAGTCATCATCAATGGCTCTGCCATCGAAAACTGGTAAAGAAGCTAGGTGATCCGCAACAATGCTCCCTCTGATGGACTTTTGAGTGACATAATGGATGTCAAACTCAATTAGAAGTACCAACCATCTCATGAGGCGACCGACCAAGGGTGGGCCTGTCAAAAAAATATCTCAGAGGATCTAGACGGGATATCAAATGCACTGAATACTCGATCATGTAATGTCTCAGTCGGCGGGTGGCCCAAACTAATGCCAAACAGTAATGCTCAATCATGACATACCTCGTCTCGTAGTTTAGCATCCTTTTACTTAGATAATAAATGGCTCGATCCTTGCCCGAATCATCGAGCTGAGCCAGCATGCATCCCAAAGCCACGTCTGAGACGGATAGGTATAGGAGTAGAGGACGACCTAGTGTAGGAGGCGCCAAGACTGGAGGTGACAACAAGTACTCTCGGATCCTCTCAAATGCGCTTTGACACTGATAGTCCCAAACAGTAGGTTGACTCTTCCTCAAGAGTCGAAAAATGGGCTCACAGATGTCTATCAATCTGGCGATGAATCTACTGATGTACTGAAGTCTACCCAAGAAGCCTCTGACCTCTCTCTCTGTCCTCGGTGCAGGCATGTCAAGGATGGCTCTAATCTTATCCGGATCTACCTCTATGCCTCTCTCACTGACCATATACCCCAAGAGTTTCCTAGAAGTCACCCCGAAAGTGCACTTCTTGGGATTCAATCTCAATCTGAATTGTCGGATCCTCTCAAAGAACTTCTCCAGAGCTGATAGGTGATCTGATCTACCTCGGGATTTCACTATCATGTCGTCTACATAAACCTCGACATCCCGATGCATCATGTCATGGAAGAGGGTGGTCGCTGCTCTCTGATAGGTGGCTCCTACGTTTTTCAATCCTAATGGCATGACTCTATAGCAATAAGTACCCCACTCGGTAATGAAGAACGTCTTCTCCATGTCCTTTGGAGCCATTAAGATCTGATTGTACCCGAAAAATTAGTCCATAAAGGACTACATTGCATGACCTGTCATACTGTCAACTAGCATGTCGATGTGTGGAAGAGGAAAATCATCCTTAGGACTGGCCTTATTGAGATCTCGAAAATCAACACAAACTCTCACTTTGCCGTCCTTTTTGGGAACAGGGATGACATTGGCCAGCCACTCCGGGTACTCGACTACTGACAAAAATCCTACGCTGAGCTACTTCTGAATCTCCTCCTTGACCTACAAGCTCCAACGAGGATGCAATCGTCTCAACTTCTACTTAACCGGTCTGGCATGGGGCAAAAGTGGCAAACGATGTTGGACGATAGATGGATCAAGACTCGGCATGTCCTCATAGGACCATGCGAAAACATCCAAGTATGCTCGAGCAACCGGATGAGGCAGTCTCTCTCATCAATAGATAAATTTGATCCGACCATCAACTCCCTAAGCCGATCTGTGTCTTTGAAATCAACAATCTCCGTGTCCCCTACAAAGCAGGTGAAACTCTCGATCCATGGGGTCCGAGTGGAAATAGAAGATGAGTCATCATCTGAGTCATGCTATGCAATCTCATCATCAATATCAAAGATATGTGATGTGGGTGAAGATGGTGCAGATAAATCAATATCATAAGAAACAGGCAAATACTAAAAAATGCTCAAATCAATAGATGAAAAATCAGAAACATAGTCATGACGGGAGACAAATCCCGATAAAACATCAAATGAAAGAGGTGAGTCCACAAAGCCGAACACTCCCTCAACAAGGCCAACAGGGCCATCAATCGAATCAACAACAGCTATAGCATCCTCAGCAATCTCCAAAGTAGGGGTAGTCTGGATCTCCTCAACAATCTCGATGAAAGACACCCCAAAAAGATCAAATGGGGAAGTGAGCTCTGGCTGAACTCTCTCCTCGATCTAGCTCATGCTCATCGCGAGCATCTCATCAATATACTCGTCATGTGGCACGGCTTTGTCCACTATGTCTCCGATCTCGGCAAATGTCCCGTGCTCGTTGATCTCATCAGGAAAGCAAAGCGTCATAAGGATCGTGCGATCTGGAGAGGAAGAAGCGATCAACGCAGAATTCGAAGGGCCAGGGGCTCCGTCTTTCAATCGTAACTGTTGGACAAGGCGCTGAAGCTCGGCCTCCTGAGTGGTGCTTAGTCCCCCGATGATCCCATCAGATGGTGCATGCGGCTCCGATGCCCTCACAAAGTAATCTGCTAGGCTTCTGGTGTATGGGTGCACAGGATAATAGAAAGACGTATGAGTCAGTCGAGCCCTTACCCTCTCATTGCGCAATTGAGCCATATAGAGATAATCGGCCTCAGTGGGGATAAACCCGAGTCCGAATGGTACGTCGTGATCAGGGATGGCTATGAACTCACTAGGCCCGTGCTGACGATGCCCTAACCCCATGCGGGGAAGATAAAACATGCTCCGCATAATATCGAGCACCACCGTGCTGTTGTGCTGGTCGAAGGACATGGCTACAAAATCCCTGCAGAAATCCTCTATCTCGACGGTCTGCACCTCATCAAAGGTGAACCCGGTCAGAAAAAGATCGTCATCAATGTGACTAATCTCAAGTACAGGCTCGACATAAATGAACATATCCCCCACAGACTACACTACCGTGAATAAACTTCACCTTCTGATGAAAAGAAGAAGGAATGGCCTCGGCTCTATGGATTCATGGTCGGCCCAGAATCAAGTTAAAAGATGTAGGAATCCTCAAAACCTGAAACACGGCGATAAAAGTGGTCGAACCAATCAGTAGCTCGATCTCCAGTGTCCACATGACCTCTCTCCGAGTACTGTCATATGCGCGAACAGTCTGAGTAGAGGGACCGAAGTCAAAAGGAGCGTATCCGAGGGCGATGGCAGTGGCAAGAGGACATACATTCAGGGCCGAGCCATTATCCAGAAGGACAGATAGGACTCGGCGACCTGAATAGCCAACAAATATGTATTGAGGGCGTGTGTGGTCCGAGCCCTCCGATGGCAAATCATCGTCCTAAAATACGATGCATGTGGCTCGGCCAACCATCATCATGTGAATCAAACCCTCAGGAGTGGTGGTGGTCTCAACTCTTGATCTGCCTCAGGGCTTGAATCAATGCATCTCGGTGAGTGCTCGAAGATGCCAACAAACTCCATATGGAAATACGAGCCTGAGTGCTCTGTAGCTGCCTCAAAATCTCGTCATCCTTCGCTCTAACCTCCTCGGGAGCAGATGTACCCTCGACTGGCCTAGCTGCCACAGGAGGTGGCTATCGCATCACTTTACCTCCTCGGAGAATATACTGGACATCCGGAGTCTGAGAAATATCAATGTGTAGAGCCCGAACCTCCTCAACATCTGGGATCAGAATGAACGGCGTCTGAACGCTATAAACTGTGAAAGTCAGAGGTTCGGAAGTGGTCGCTTGTACAGATGTTACCTCAGGAACTAATCAGAATGGAGCGGGCATCTGTGGCCCTAGAGTCACCCCACTCATCTCATAAATCTCATCTGGCATGATAGGCTCTGGGTCTGAATCGTCCCAACTCAACATATGGACATGGTCGTCTGTCTCATCAAAGTCCAAGAAATGAATACCATCGGCTGGTGAAGGGACTGCATGTGTGGTGTGGGTCCATAGTGGGTTTATGGTCACACTCGGCTAACCTAAGTGTACCAAACCCTGGTCTATCAATCTTAAATGGCATGCCTCAGAGCGGTGCATCGATCGGTCTCATGTCCAGGTCCCTAATGATAAGCACAGTGCAAATCCATCCTGAATTGAGGTGGAATCGGTTGAGGTGGTGGCCGAGGGGTGAAAGCAGTCAATAACCCAGCCTTTGTAACCTTCCGAAGAGCCTGACTCAACGGCATGCCTATCTGCGAGAACTGCCACTACATTCTCAAAGCAAATGGAGTGGAAGTCTCTGGAGGCTCTAGGTTGGGGATAAGGCTTCACAGGTCTCACGGTGAACTGAGCAGCGTAGCATGGCTGCCCCGTGGCTGTGTAGGAGACCGCGAGTCTCTCAATGCCCTGAGTGGCATAAGAAGGTAAAACCAAGGTTTGTGGCATGTATGTTTGATTATAAGCCGGATGAAGTGTCCGTGGCCTATACTGATGAGGTGTATAGGAAGAATGAGGCTCGGAAAGTTGTGGGATCAGCTGATGGCGCCTGGGAGGCCTCTGACTGGAAGAACAGATGGTGTTCACATCCACTGACCTCTGTCCTCCAAAAAGCTTCTTCCCCTTAACATCACTAGGGGAAGAATCTGTCTACAATCCTCTCAAGATGCCATCCTCGACATCGTATAAAGTCAAAACCATGAACCAAAATCTGTGAATGGTACCCCGACCACGTGCTTGGCGATCCTGGGCTGTAAACTCCTCAAGACCATCTGTATATGATCTCTCTCTGAAGGTCTATCAATGATCTCGGCAATCTTCCCGCGCCAGCGGGAAATGAAAGAAGATATTGACTCATTTGTCCTCTGCCTCAGAGCCTCGAGTTCTCTCCTCGATACATCCACGACAGTGTTAAAGGAAAATTGTCGTAAGAACTCCTGGGCTAAGTCGTCCCATGTCCGGCGTCGTGAAGACTCCAAAGAAGTGAACCATCGCTGGGCTGTCCCACTCAGAGATAGCAGGAATAGAGTGATCATCTGAGACTCGTCCAAACCATGAGCTCTCATCACTGTGCTATAGAGTCTGAGGTGGATGCGCGGACAACTAATGCCCGTATATCTCTTGATGTCTGGCATCCTAAACTTAGTCGGCAAACTGGCTACCGAAATACCCTCAAAATCATCCCAAACAACTGATCCATCTAATACTCTCATCTGCCTCATAGGCTGCTCAAGGTGGTCCATATGCGCATGAGCATCATCAACGATAGTGGTTTGGACAACAGCGGACGGAGCGATCTTAGAATGTCCATGTAATATATAGGGTGAGGCTTGGGGCACTGAAGGAATGGGTAGTGGTGGTGGAAGTGGATGCGAGTCATACGGCATCTCATCCTGAACTGCTGGTGGTCTACTCTACTGACCACCGATCTCCTGCCTGAGACTAGCCAAAGCCTCCTGGATAGAAGCCATGGCGACCATGAACGGATCCACTGTAACAACCTGCTGATCCATACTCGGTCTCTCTGAATACCGGACTAATCTCCCCTCAACTCTGACCTAAGAAGGCATATCCAGACCGTGAACGAAGATCCGATCTTGAGAAGATGAGAAACGGGATGAGGATACGATACAAGAAAAGTACAAAAGGAATGATAATCTGAACTGAAACGGGCAAGGTATCCAAGACGAAGACGGGCTGTCCAACCGTACTAAACTCGCACTGATCTCTATGTACTCTCAACTGGAGACTAAAAAGAGGGAGTGTCGAATCTGAAATGTGACCACAGAGGCTCCCGAAGGCCCTCAGATGCACCCACATGTAATGAGGGAGTCCTAATAGAAGGATCTACGGCTTAACCTACGAGGTGAAGGTGGCTTTAAATGGATATGGGTGGACTTTAAAAGATCCCTAGCAGAAGCGATCATACCCTCTGGCAGTATGCAACCCTCTGCACGCCTCCGAAGAGACGGGGCGCTTCCATGCAAGGTGGTCATCACCTCCACACATGCACTACCTCGACATCCCAAGGGGGTTTCCTATAGTGAAACCTCTCAAACTCTCAACGCTTAATGGTCAACTAGAGTGCATAGTGAATGGTGTGGGTGCATCCGATAACCCTAAGAGGCTAAAAAGGGAAAGGAAACACACTGGCCACACAAATATCCATGAAACCTAGCTCCAGGCTATACAGGTCTTCAATGATCAGACTCCAATCGACATCAAAGTGTCGCTCTCCTTTAGAATGCTCCCGTGCATCGATATAGCCCGTCACTAGACCCTACTCCTAATCTCTGGCTCGGTCAGAGAGCAAGCACACAGAAGGTCTCACATTTGCAATAGTGAGAACCGAGATGAAAGGAATGATCGAAGCCAAGAGAGTTGGAGGTAGGGGGATAGATGTGCGGCCCACATAGGCAAGCAACATGCAATCATGCAGAGGGAGGACAATCATGCAACATACAGTCAAGCAGAGTACAGGATATATCACTCATGTCCACACAAAAGCTATGACGATCAAGACAAATAGCGATACAAAGATCATGCTCAAAAGACGATCAAGATAATATGCAAGCTAGAGAAAACAACACAGCAAGTCAAACGATGTACAATAGTGAGTCTATGCATGTGAAGTGAGCAGAATAATCAGGAAGAAACAAAATCGCTATACCAAGCAAAACAAGATGAGCAATCTATGATAATCGGCATGTCAATGTACCAAACTAATCTAGCAATTTAGTACATAAAAAAAAGTGACATCCGAAGCCCCAATCAAGATAATCAATCATATCAATGTCACAACACAATATCCAAGCATGCATAAAAAACTCCCAACGTGCAATCAAGAGACAAGTACTCACTGATCGACTCATCAAATGCCATGTTTGCTTCATCTTAAGTTCAAGTTTGACCCTCTAGATCATCCCTAGCGGAGTCGCCATTTTGTGGACCCGCATTTTCGTCTCATGCGTTTCCCACTCGATGGCGAGCTCGATTTTATTTCAAAAATGATTTTATTTATTAGAAAATGACTTAGAGTCGCCACTTATTTTTGTTTTATTTTAAAAATATAAACAAAATAAGAAAGAAAACCCTAAGTGCGACTCCTTATTTTGGAAAAGGTGATCTACAAAAAACCAGATCGAGTTCGGGGGTCAGGTTACTTATCGGGAAAGTGCGGTAAAAACCGTAGCACCCCTCTAAGTCCCTAAATTCGGGTCTCTATTAATAAAATGAAGCTGACATGACAATCAATAAGAAAATCAATGAATACTCAAAGCGAATCATGCACACACGAGAGTCAGAAAATGCATATAGACTAACCAAAGTGAGAATGAGTGCGTACCTGGGCTGTGGACCCGCATGCGCTATCAAGAGAGGGGGGGTTAGTGCACAATTAAAGGATAATCTCATGCATGTCATAGAGCAGAATAAATTAATCATGTATGATAATCAAATCAATCAATCAATCATCAAAAACATATATGTGGGGCCTCCACCAAAGCCCGTTTATTTTTGCATGAATTAATTCCATAAATTCCATTATTCGGAATTACAGAATTTAATTCACAATTATTTTCGAAACTTTTTGAAAATGTTTTTCTTAAAAAAAACAAAGAAAATGCAAAAGTGGCTTGCCGGAAGGAAAATGGCAACCAAATTTAATTGAAAAAGGGGTTTTGATATCTAAAGACCTTAAAGATGGAAAATTTGATGATTTGGGGATTAAAATAGCATCCTTACTCTTCAATTCATTATCTAGTAACTAGTAGCCACCTGTGGGTATTCCCATGTTAACTTCTTTAAGTAATCATCACCAATAATCTCTTACAGTTCCTGACTTGCTTCTCAAATAAATTAGCTCTAAGCTCTCTACCAAAGTCCGAACTTCCATTTGTACTGCAATCTACTTGAGCTAATTCTTTATGATTCCACAAGTCAATGCTAGAGTTGTTTCCGTCTGAGAAAACTTTCAGCATATCAACTGACAATACACAGGATCTCTTAAGCTGGTTCAGGGCTTTCAATATATCTTTCATGTGGGAAATCAGATCATTGAGTTCCTCAGGATCATGGATGAAGCAGCTCGGAGCAAGCATGGAAAAGGTCTTGTCTTCCATGTCCTTTGCAAATTTGAACGTGGATATGCAGTGCTTAAGCAAGCATACTCGGGCTACTTCTCTTATTCCTGTGTTTGAGAGGACGGTAAGCATATGTGTAAGCCAGGTAGCTGACAAAAAAAACATGATCGAAATAACTCTGGGTTTCTGCTCTTGAGGCCCTCTGCCAAAGCTTCAAACGACAAACCAAAGTCATGGCTAACTAGAATAAATGCCATTTTTCTCTCCTATTGATTCGTGCCCAATTGGGTATTTTAATAAAAAATGTTTATAAATCCTATGACCTTATACTAGCGTAGCAAAGCTACTATAGTATAGCAGCTCTAGGGTTGAACTCTGGGATGGGTTTTCACTCTACCAGTGATAGACTCAAGATTAGAAATTGAATCTGATGATTTCCTTTGTCAAAAACTTAAAGTTTAAAAGAAAATAAAATTTGTTTTGAAAGTGGTATTTGAAACTAAACTAACATAGAACTAGGTAAAAATGGAAGAAAGAAAGTCTCCCGGAGCTAAAGGTTGCTAGGATCAAGTTCAGAATGCAAAGTGGGAAATTCCGGACTTTTCTCCTCGTATTGGGGACAACAACATAAAGGATGGTTGTTTCCCGAACCGGTATAGGTTTAACAATGAATATTTAATCCATAAAAAGTCAATAGAAATGGTAGTCAAGTTCCATTAATGGCTTTAGACACTATGGGTCTTCACCTTGAGCCACTTTCCAATGGCTCGTACATGATAACTAATGGTCTTATGTGGATCTAGCAATAAGTATCCACAGAGATCTAAAAGCTTATCATGTATTGGCCATTTAAAGTGATTCTAAGGGATTTAAAGCAAAACTTTAGATTTAAAAGCCATTTATGAACTCCAACTACCTGTATTTAAAGCACGAGAGTTTTCCACTTTTGCATCTGGACTTTTCACCTAGCTTCCTTCACTCCAAGAAACCAAAGGTTTAGCCTCTCATCCTCTGGGAAAACATCCTCAGAGGTTGTTTGGCTTCCAAGAAAAAGAAAATAGAAGAGAGAAAAGGAAAGCAAAGAGAGCTCTGTATTTTTTTCATAGAGGAAAATTTTACTAAGTGTAAAAAGTACCTAAGTTTTTTCGAGAGATGATTTCCACCCCTCTTATAGTCTTTACAAAGCAAAGTCTGTGATTAGCTAATTACAAGGATAAGAAAGGAATTTACATCAAAAAAATACAAAAGAAAAGATCTCATGTGGAGTCGTCAGAACAGAGGAAATTTCGCACGAAAGTCGCATGAACAATACAAGGTGCGAAATTCGCACTTGCATGGGCTGGTGCGAAATTCGCACTTGCATGGCATTTTCGCATGAATAGTACAAAGTGTGAAATTTGCCATTTTGAGCTCCTTATACGAATGGAAATACACCACTATAGGTACTTGATTTGTCAGCAATTCCAAGCCGGTTCCGAATATGGGATTCTTGAAAGGTGATTTTGCACGATGAACAAAATAGAGCCTCCCAAAGTGATAGTGCACGGCTACAAACTAGCCACAAATATGATTAGAAGTCATTGCTAGGTCCTTAACATGCCAATTGGAATAAAAATGGAGAACTACTACACAAAAGTGCTTAAAACATAATGAATTAAAGGCGCAAAATAGCACTTTTTTTGGTAGTAATCACTCCCCAAACTGACACATTGCTAGTCCCTTAGCAATGAAGGGGAGAAAAAAGAAAGAAAAAATAGATAATATAATAATTTACAAAATCATGCTGATCACTCCAAAAAATAATCAAGTGGCATGATTGGATCAAACTCTCACATGGCAAGTCAAGGATATAAAACTCAATCATTAACAAGAGTCATCAAATAACTTACCTATCACAACATACAAAGAGTGGGCATTATGCAAATTTGAGTATCAAAATAATTTCCACTCCCAAAGGACCAACTCTTAATATTCCACAAAAATCTAAGTGTTAAGGTGCTTAGTTTCCAGTTATAGTATGTCAAACTATATTCTCCCCCCAACTAAGGTTTTTCTCTAACTTTAGCAACACTAACCCCCATATAAAAGGCTAAGAACGCACCTTTTTTTTTTTTTTTTTTCAAAACTCCACCCATCCACCCATGTAACGAGCAGTGAGGTCGGTGACTCCCAACCAATAAAGGCTTAGGGCACCAGGCTTCAAAGATTTTCACCATATACCCTTCGAACCTTGCTCGGGTTTCAAAGCAAGTGAAGCAATTTTTTTTTTTTTTTTTGCATAAGACACATTGGCCTTTTATAAGGTGTCCCAACACTAATAAAATGAGGTCAAAGGCACCAAGTCGAAAATTTCCTAAGTTTAGGGGGTAAGAAAGTTTTCCATCTTATAACTGGAATCTAATGTGTTCAGTGTGTGAAAAGATTAGAGTGGAAGACTTAAGATTGAAATCAAAAGGAGCTTCACCAATTTATCAACTTTAATAAGCATAATACAAACTCTGAGACTATGACAATAAGATAAGAATTTAATTTCTCCCATTTACTTTCGAGAATTTATCTTTGAGAAACAAAGAGAGTTTGCAAAAATTTGTTAGCTAAATAACCTAACCAAAAATCCAACAAATTACTTCCTCAACTCTCCCCCCAACTAGGATGAACATTGTCCCCAATGTTCCAAAAGCAAGTGATAATAAAAGGGAGGAAGTGATACCTTCTGATAGTAAGGGACTCTGAATGGACAGGAGAAACCACATGTTGCAAAAGAAAAAATCATAAGAGTGATGAGTAGAGGAAATAAAAAGGAATAGCTAATATACACAAAAAGGAAGATGTCTATATAAACTGAGAAAGTACAATATACAAGATAAACATGGAATACATCCAATCCCAGTATAAAAGTGGTCCAAAATATATATCACTCCTCTGGTGGATAGGAGGGGTCCTCAGCTGCAACTGTGGAAGGTACCGCTACAGGTGTAGCATCATCAACTGGATCAAGATCATCAGTTGGAGCAAAAGGCTCTGAGGGCACAGGAGAAACAGGTGGAGCTGTTGGCAAAAGACTGAGGTGCTGCTGAATCTCACGGAGAATGAGAGTCTGCTGGTCCTGTCGAAGCTAGAGGTGGTCCATCCGCTCCATAATGGCCGTCTGAGTAGTGGTCAGAGTTTGGAAAGAAGCGAGCAAGTCACGATACTCTGCACCAGGGATAGTAATGGGCGACTTTAGGGTAGGAGGAACAGCAGGTGGGGCATCAGACGATGCTGCCTCTGGTACGGGCTCCGAAGGAGCTGAAGTGGACGGAGCAAATATAGATGGTAAGGGCTGTGGAGGAACTTCCCTTGGCTCGGGAAGTTCTGGGGAATGCTGATGGTGCAATACATGATTCCATTAGTCAAGAGAGAAGCACTCTCGACAATGGCGACGGGTCTCAGAATGAGGGTCTGCAGGGAAACCCATATGTGCCAGAACATGGCATAGTAGCCGAGGGAAAAGTAAACGAATGGTGTCTACCCTCGTAAGACGCCTCTTATGCACTTTCTCCTCAAAATGGAGGAGGGAAGCCATAATCAAATGATGGAGGCCAAAGTAGTAGCCCTCAGAGATATGGAATAACGCCTCTAGAATGGCCCCTCGTCTCTGCACTTTATGCTAAAGAGGAAAAAGATTGGTGCGAAGCTGATTCGTGCCCAATTGGTGTCTCAGCTGATTCGTGTCCAGCTGGTGCTCCTTGATTGAGGGAGTAATCAACAAAATTTATAACCTATTACACCATATACTAGGGTAGCAAAGGAAAAAGCTACTATAGCATAGTGACTCTAAGATCGTTCACTGGGAAGGGTTTTCAAATTACAAATGATACCAATTCAAAGTGAATTGGTGTTGTTTCATTTCAAGGTTAGCTTAAGAAATAAAACACAAACTTTGGTTGAAAAAGGTTTAGATTTAAACTAACGGCACAACAAGTAATGGAAATTACTTATGAAGACAAACATTCCTTGGAGATTTAGGTTCACAGGGGAGGTTCCTCATGCAAAAACATAGCTCCGGTCAGTTGGTTCATTTCCTCGCATTAGAGAATTAACATATAGTCAATTCTCTAACCGGTGTTGTACAGATGCATCCCTTAATTGGATTTCAGCTCTAATTCCATCTCACTGATGCAACTTGCAATGGTTCGTGCCTCTCACTTAGCATTTACCATTCAAGGTGATCTTTAACCTTGGACTTCCCTTCTCAAGCTCGCAAGAGATAACTAATGGATGTCTCCTTAGCAATGGTTTGAAAACCGGACCGGACCGGCCGGTCCGACCGCCGACCGGTGGCGTTTCCGGTCCGGTCCGACTAATTGGACCGGGATGGAATCGAACCGGGGTAGGACCGCCTGAACCGGCGGTCCAACCGATGAACCGGATGAACCGTTCGGTTCTCTCCGAACCGGCCGATTCAATTAAAATAATTTTTTTTTAAGCTGCATCAAAATGACGTCGTTTTGATGCTAGAAGCATCAAAACAATGCCGTTTTAGAGGGTATATATATTCAATCTCCTGGTTTGGATGCAAATCTCAAATCTGGAAGCCCGAAACCCTCCCTCCCTGATTCGTGCCCAATTGGTGTCTCAGCTGATTCACGTCCAGCTGGTGCTCCTTGGATGAGGGAGTAATCAACAAAATTTATAACCTATTACACCATATACTAGGGTAGCAAAGAAAAAGCTACTATAGTATAGCGGCTCTAGGATCGTTCATTGGGAAGGATTAGCAAGTTATCAATGATACCAATTCAAAGTGAATTGGTCTTGTTTCATTTCAAGGTTAGCTTAAGAACTAAAACACAAACTTTGATTGGTAAAGATTTAGATTTAAACTAACTAACAAAACAAGTAATGGGAATAACTTAGGAAGAAAAACATTCCTTGGAGGGTCAGGTTCACTGGGGTGGTTCCTCATGCAAAAGACATAGCTCCGGTCAGATGGTTCATTTCCTCGCGTTAGAGATTCAACATATAGTCAATTCTCTAACCGGTGTTGTACAGATACATCCTTTAATTAGATTTCAACTTTAATTCTCTCACTGATGCAACTTGAAATGGTTTAAGCCTCTCACTAAGCCTTAACCATTCAAGGTGATCTTTAACCTTAGACTTCCCTTCTCAAGCTCGCAAGAGATAACTAATGGATGTCTCCTTGGAGTCCAAAAGCTTACCAAGTGTTGACAATTCCAGAAAATCCTACCTTAAAGTCACCTCCCAGAGGCTCACAAGGGATAAACTAGTGCATCTCCTTGGTTGGAGATCACTTGCCTTACCAAGTGTTGGCCCAGGTGACTCTAAGGTGTTTTAAGTTAACTAAAAACATAGAAATCACTAAAAGACTTCACTTCCTCTTCATTGATGGCTGAAACCACAAAGCTTTGCATTCTTGCACTTGGAACCTTCCCCGGCAACCTTACTCCAAGGAACTAAAGGTTTAGTTACTCATTCTCTGGGGAAAATTCCTCAGAGAGTTCATAACTTAGAAAAAGATGAAAAATACGAAGTGAAAAGGTAAGGCAAAACAAAGGGCCTGAACTTTACTTGCTTTTCAAAACTTTACAAAGGGTCTCCTCCTCTGAGAACAGGCTCTCCAGGAGTATATATATATGAACCTAATATAAAACTAATTATTACATGGATATTTACTCTTTTTACTAACTTAAAAGCTAAGGAATCTTGTAATTGGTGGCTTACAAGGAGTATTTTGGGATTTAGACAACAAAAATCTGATGGAAAATATCTCCCAATGTCGGTAGCAAATATCGGGATGCACTAGGGACCATTTCGTAAGAGAAAATGATGTCTGCGAGATTTCGCAGACACTCAAAAAGGGCTGCGAAATCACTTAGCAGCAAAAGGCTATTCTCGCAGGGCTGCGAAGTTGGCTTCCATCTTGAGGTTGTCAGCTTCCAACTTGCGCCATATATCGGGCAACTTCAGGAGGAAATCCACCACACTGTACAAAAAGGTTGCGAAATCACTTCGCAACAAAAGGGTGATTTCGCAACACTTTGCAAAATGCTTCCTTCAGCTTAGAGTGATTGACTTGCAATGGCTGTAACTTCTTCATTTCAACTCCGAATTGTGTACCGTTTGAAGCACTGGATTTTTGACTTCCTGATCTTTGAAATGGTATATAGCATGCATCAATTGGACTTCAGAAAGTGCTCCAAAAGTGGCTGGCATGACTATCATCAAGAATATGCTTCATGGCAGATTCTCTTTACTTTTTCTCCTTGCATTCCGGATTTACTCTTGGCAAAAGACTTCCAAGCTTTGCCCAAGATTCCTCATAACTCTCCTCAATTTTGGATTGCTTTGGTGATCAAATTACTAACAAAAACACCAAAACTTACACAAAGTGATTAGAATTGATTGCAAGGGTCCTTAACATGCCAATTGAGTTAAAAGGCCAAAACTACTACTCAAAAGTGTTTGAAAGGGTTAATTACAAGCTATCAAAGAGCACTTTTTGAGTAGTAATCACTCCCCACCTCAGTCCGGCCCCTGCAGCTGCTGCCGCGGTGCCAGTCCGCCCTCTACAGCTGCCGCCACCATGCCGATCCCCGCCTCGCAGCTAGTGCCCATCTTGCGTCCGCCCGCTTCTTGTAGCTGCTGCCGCCGTGCTTCTCCGCCCGCCTCAACATCCGACCATTTTGAAAAGGTTTTAACTTTTAAGTATTAATTAGTTTCTTGAAAGGTTGCATATTTTTTAAGTATATTTTTTAACTTTAAAAAAATATATTTTTAAAAAATAGTGAGATGGTTTGAATTCTCTGATACATAGCCACTGCTGGATTTCTTTAATTCTTTCAAATGATTTGATTGATGAGTGTTGAGACAAGGGTTTTAGCATTCCTTCCGGTCCTTAATTACCAAAAGACATCTACACTGCCATTAGCATATACAAGTAGCTCTTGTGCTCTAATTTGGAAGGGAATTGTTGCCATTGCCCAGCAGTTGTAAACCATTAATGTAGACCATATTTGTACATAGTATTGGACAGGGCTTCTCAGTTTATTCTTTCTGCTTTGTTTTTTTTTTTTTTTTTTTGTATCTCCTGGGTGGATGTATTGGACAGCACATGTTGCTTTATGGTGAGCTGAGTTTAATACAAATATAGAAATGGGAATTGGGAAGTCATTGCTATATTTTTAACTTTTAAGTATATTTTTTGTTTCCGTTGGAGGGACTCTTTGTTGCATATTTTATTATTTATCATAATCTTGGGCTTTGATTCCATGTATTGATTGTATTCAGTTAAAAAACTGATGGGTAGTATGAAAGAACTCAAAGAAGTGCTTAAATTAAAATAATTTTAAGTATGTTTGGTAAAAAAAAAATAATGTTACAACTTAAAATTATTAATGCCTTCAAGTAATAAATTAAAATATATAAGGGATCTATTTAGCAACATTTTTGAAAGTAGTTCTCAAAAATCAATGTTTGAGAATAATTTTTAAGGTCTATTTGAAGGTCTATTTAGCAACATTTTTGAAAGTAGTTCTCTAAAATGAAGGTCTATTTGAAGAATATGTTTACCCATTGATATGTGATTGTTATAAATTGTTGATGACTTGATTATAAATAATTAATATGCGATTTTTGTTTCTAATTTGATAGAGAGAAGAAAAAAATGGAATCAAACTTGACTCCATCCTCTAGTCAAGATTCAACTACCAATTCACAATCAACTAGAAGTAAAACCGATCCTGCATGGGAGCATGTTTCTGAAGAAAGATATGCAAATGGAAGGAAAGCTCTTATTTGTTTGTATTGTAAAGATTACAAAAGGTGAGGGTATTCATAGAATGAAACAACATCTTGCTGGAGTGAAAGGAGATATTGGTCCATGTAAATCGGTTCCTCCTGATGTCAGATTTCGAATGGAAAATTCTTTGCAAGAGTTTGTGAATTCCAAGAAAGCAACCCAAGAAGCATATGAAGAAAGAAATCCTTATGGTCCTAATGTGTCACAATTTGAAGGGGATATGGCAGAAGGGGAAGAAGAGGTTCAAGAAATGCAAAGTCCTATGGTAGCTAGTAGTGGAAAAAAGAAAAAATCAACAGCGGATAAGTATTTTGTACCAAGAAATACTCAAGGAGCTCAACCTTCCATGAGGAGTGTATTAGTTGGGAAAGAAGCTACTTGGAGAGCGGATATGGCGGTTGGAAGATTCTTTTATGATGCATGCATTCCTACTAATACTGTGAATTCCTTCTACTTTAAGCCAATGTTAGATGCTATATCTGCAATTGGTCCTGGATATAAGGGTCCAAATTACCATCAGCTGCGAGTTAATCTTTTAAAGGATGCCAAGAAGGAAGTTCAATTACTTGTGGACTCTTATCGTGCAATTTGGGCAAAAGTTGGGTGTACTATAATGGGTGATGGTTGGACAGATAATAGACAAAGAACACTCATCAACTTCCTTGTGTATTGTCCTGAAGGAATATCGTTTGTGAAATCTGTTGATGCTTCGGACATTGTCAAGGATGCAAGTAATTTGTTTCTGTTATTTGATGAGGTGATTGAATGGGTGGGTCCACTCAATGTAGTTCATATTGTGACTGATAATGTAGCAAATTATGTGGCTGCGGGGAGATTGATTTCTCAGAAGCATAAACATATCAATTGGTCACCTTGTGCAGCTCATTATCTTAATTTGATCTTTAAGGATATTGGTAAGATGAACCATGTTGCTGAACTTGTAAGACGTGCATCAAAGGTGACAATTTTTGTGTATAATCATGTTGCTTTGTTAAGTTGGTTGAGAAAAAGAGAAGGATGGACAGAGATTCTACGACCTGGTGCAACTCGCTTTGCTACTACATTCATTGCACTCAAGAGTCTTCATGATCATAAACATGACTTGCAAGCTTTGGTGACTAGTAAGTTCTTTGTGGACTCTAGATATTCAAAGGATAATAAAAGTAAAGTTGTAGTTTCCATCATCTTGGATAATAGATTTTGGAATGATTGTTTGATTGTTGTGAATCTTATGTCTCCACTAATGCGCTTATTGCGTATTGTTGATTGTGATGAGAGACCTTCGATGGGATATGTGTATGAAGGCATGTATAGGGTTCGTTTGGGCATAAAGAAATTGTTTAACCACAACAAAAGACTATACAAGCCTTATACAGAGATCATAAAGCAACATTGGGATCAACAACTGCAGAAAAGCATTCATTCAGCAGCTTATTGGTTCAATCCATGTTTCCAATATGATCAAGAAAACTTTTGTAATAAGCCAACTGTTATTGGAGGTGTCATAGATGTTATTGATCAGAAAGTTCTGAAAGGCAAGCTTGAAACAATGAATGAAATGAAGTTGTTTCGTGATCGATTAGGAAGTTTTGGAAGAGACCTTGCTTATTCTTCACGTGAAGTACTTCAACCTGGTAAAAGATATTTTCATTTATTCGTGTGTTTGTTCTTTTTTATTAGTTACTTACTTACTATTTAATATTTTAAACTTGCTAATGTGTTTTATTTTTTTTCTTATTTTTAATGTGAAATGGTAACTAGATGAATGGTGGAGGCTACATGGATACAGTGCACCACATTTGCAAAAGTTGGTCATTCAAATATTGAGCCAAACTGCATCGTCTTCTGGATGTGAGAGGAATTGGAGTGTCTTTGAACGTATACATACCAAAAGAAAGAATAGATTAGAACATCAAAGGCTTAATGATCTTGTATACATTCATTACAATTTTCGGCTAAAAAATTGGTATAAATACTTTCTTAGTTGTTTTGAATTTAAATTATTTTATTCACAATTATGAATAATTATATGTTTTTCTTTTTTAGGTTTCATAACAAGAAAAGAATCTATGATCCCATTGACTATGCATGCATTGATGAGACCGATTTTTGGATAG
Source organism: Vitis amurensis (assembly GCA_037355405.1). Lineage (NCBI taxonomy): Eukaryota > Viridiplantae > Streptophyta > Magnoliopsida > Vitales > Vitaceae > Vitis > Vitis amurensis. The sequence goes on from CM074691.1 coordinate 19,031,810, forward strand.
TTGATGATAATCAGCCAGCAAAGTTGGATGTTGAAGAATTGGAAACTCTTCTATATGAAGAAGGGTCAATTCCAATAAATGAAGTGGAAGGTTCAAGTTCTCACGTTGGTTAGTAAAATATTTAAACTTATAAAAGTTCAATAATTATATTTTTTTCTTTAAAAATGATTTTTTGTTGATATATATTCAATATTTTTGTAGATAATGAGGATGGTGGTGACGTGGCTATAGAAGGGCTTGATGTGGAGAACTTTGGTTTTCCGGATGCTTATTTTCAATCTCCATAGTCCAATTT